>JABUQX010087194.1:32500-42500 GCA_015478945.1 Trachelipus rathkii
ACCTACAACATCTTCAACCTCTATATTCGCCACCCTACCACTCCAAATCCCCCCCAAACAACCTCACCCCCCCTATCAATACTACCCACATTTCCAAATCTCATAGTCGGAGGTGATTTTAACGCCCACCACACTGCCTGGTTATAAAGACTACCCCTCTGACCCCCGCATCAACCATATCCTTAACGAATCTAATATCCTCAATTCCAAAAACCTCCCCACCCGAATCCCCCCCAAGCAAACCAATCCCCTACCTCCCCAGACGTCACATTCTGTACCCCCTCCTTACATCACCTGACTAACCTGGGACACCACTACCGACTTACACTCAGACCACCTCCCCATCATTTCTCTAACCTCCCCCCATCAAACCCCCCAAAAAAAAAAAAGATTACTACATACACTAACTACAAAAAGCTAACTGGCCAGCATTCACCAACCATATCAAAACCCATATTAACCCCACACCAATCCACAACACAACATCCTTGCACACCTCCATTATTCATCTAAATAACACAATCATCAAATCAGCCAACCTCTATATACCCAAAGGCCACAGAAAATCCTATAACCCCAAATTCTCCCCCGAAACTAGCCAACTCGTTAAGCGAAGAAAATCCCTCCGAAAACTCAGTCCATATACCCCACGCACCACTAACCAATTAACAAACCTAAATACCCAAATCTCCAACCTCATAATTACCAACACCACCAATAAATTTTCAGAATACCTACAAAGTAATATCTCAAGAATTGATAACAAGAAAACTTGGCAAGTCATCAAAAAATTAAACAACTCCCGAAACAACCCCCCTCCCTTACATGAATCCCCATCCTTACCTGATAACTCCCTCCCTTCTCCAAAACAACAATCAGACCGCCTCGCAAAACATTATGCTAACATTTCTCGTAAACCAACCCACCCCAATAATAGGAAAATAAAAAAACAACTCAGAAAACTTCCCTCAGACCTCAACCCCCCACCCCCCTTTACAACAAACAAGATATCAGAAACTATCAAAACCCTCAAAAATTCCCCAGCAACAAGTACAGACTCAATTTCTAACCTACATTTAAAGCACCTCAGTGAAAAAGCAATTCATCTTATCACAGAGATCTTCAACAAATCCTGGCAATTCAATTATATACCCTCAATCTGGAAAACAAATATCTCACCATACCAAACTAAAACATAGGATAAACCCTAACTACCTTCCTCATATCGGCTAAATCTCCTCTCCTCTATTAGTAAACTGCTAGAGAAAACTAATATTAAACAAAATCTCCTCATCACCCTCCCAGATTTCCAACACGGATTTAAAAGCAACCACTATGCTACTACAGCCTCACCTCCTCACCCAACACATAACCAATGGCTTCAACCAATCCCAATCCCACAGATTCATACTCCACAGCAATTGACATTAAATGAAAGCTTTGACACTGTTCCCACCCCATTCTTATTCAAAAAATTCATAATCTCCTAAAAATAATATTTAAAAAATGGCTCGAAGAACTTTCACCAACCGCCTTTACAAAAGTCCTCACAAAACAATCTTTCCCAGTACTTTATTAAATTACAAAACTGATGTCCCACAGGTGCCATTCTCTCTCCACTCCTATTCAATCTTTCAGCTGACCTGGCTCCACCCCTACCCACCAATCCACCAAACTTATTACATACGCAGATGACATCAGTCTCATTTCCCAGCATCCAGACGTAAATTTAGCCACACAACATACCCAAGAATACTTACAACAACTAGAAACTTGGCTACTCTCCAATAGAATGACTGCATCCCCCCTCAAATCCTCCATCACACTCCTAACCACCGACCGTCACCAATCTTCACTCCACCCAACAGTTTTCCTGAACAACAACCCCCTCCCATTAAACAAAACCCCAAAAATATTAGGACTTACCTATGACACACCCAACGGAAACTAAACACCCTCAGAACCCTTTCCCAACACAACTTTAGCGACAGGAAACACACCCTTACCACCACCTATAAACAACTCCTCAGAACAAATTTAAACTACGCTTCCCCCGCATGGTTCCCAGCATTGTCAAAAACTAATACACAAAAATTACAAATCACACAAAACACCGCCCTCAGAATCATCACGGGTTGCACAAAAACCACCCACATCTACATGACGAGACCTCCGTCCTCCCCATCTCCACCCACCTGGAGATGGTGGGGACTCAATTCTACCAGAAAACCCTGAATCCAACCCACCCATGTCACCAAATCCTCTCCAACCCCTCCCGACACAGACTAAAATCCCCCTCCTCACCAGCTAAATTCTATAACAACATTTTGCAACATTATTCCCCCCCTCCCTTCCTCCCCAATAGGTCATGGGTTACGCATATCCATACTCAACTAACCAACACTTACCTACAAAACCGCCCCAATAACAACTTACTAAACACCCCCTCCCCAAAAATTTCCCCTAGAGTATTGTGCAAACACTGTCCAGAAGAAGCCAAATTGACCTCGCCTGGAGCAGATCAGGCACCCAAAACTCTTGCAATATAAATATAGATTCAAACTAGATAATGTCACCTCCCCACCTGCACCAGATGTCACGTTTCCCATGGATACAATGAGCACCCTCCTTTTGGGGTGCCCGCTCTTGACGCCCCCTAGTCGACTTCTCTATCTCTCTTCCCTCTTTCTCGATCTGTGGAACCGCCCAAGGGCGTAAAACATTGTTGGAAAGGTGGGGCCCTCCAATTGAGTGTAAGCTAGCAGAGCGGTAGAGAGAGAGTAGTGAAGGTATATATAAATATATAAATATATATATATATATATATATATATATATATATATATATATATATATATATATATATATATATATATATATATATATATATATATATATATATATATAGTAAATTTGTGTACCTAACAAAAAACTTTATCATAATCTAGACCCCTTAAAAAGCCCCCAACAAGGCCCTAACCTAATGGATTACGAAAGTTCCAACTAGGGCCCTAACCTAATGGATTATGAAAAGCCCCCAACTAGGCCCTAACCTAATGAATTATGAAACCCCAACTAGGCCCTAACTTAATGGAATATTGTTTCCTTATGTACGAGCTAAGGCAATATATATATATATATATATATATATATATATATATATATATATATATATATATATATATATATATATATATATATATATATATATATATCAGAGGTGGGCATAAGCGCAAATGAAAGCGTCAGAGCGCTATTTGCTCTTTAGGTAAAAATGTGCGCTTATAGCTTATGCTTGAAATTCTCAAAAAATGTGCGTATTTTGCATTTATGCTAACAACTTTTTAAGAGCAAAGCGCATATTTTACGCCTATCTAAATAATTTATATTATATAGACAAAGCGCAAATTTGCGCTCTATCTAAATAATTTGCACTATATATATATTTATTAATATTATATATAGTATATATATATATATATATATATATATATATATATATATATATATATATATATATATATATATATATATATATATATATATATATATATATATATATATATATATAATAAAACAAATAAATAGAAGAAAAATAATTCTCTCATTATTTTTTTCTATTGGCTGTAGTGCTGATGTCCAAGCAGATGAAAGAGCACGTAAAACGGAAAAATAAAGTATCATTTGCAGTTAGTTGTCAGCTCACTCAGTGAGTGTGGCTAATTTCAGTGATTTTCGTAATTTACTTCTAATTTTTTTATATTATTTATGAAAGTATTTACGTAAATTAATAATATTGCAAGATTTTTATATTAAAATGATTTTATATCTTATTAATTTTTAAAAAGTGATTATATTTAATAAATTAAAATAATTCAAAAGTATCTTGACGGAATTATCCGTGGCTGTGTCGCAACTCGCAAGGCAAGCGTGAGGCATTTCGCCTGCTTAGTACACGATGTCCTTTTTCCCCTTTTTTCCCTTAATTAACTAAAATGGTTATACTACATTTCGATTTTAAAATTTTTGTAAATTATCCCTTGGAAATAAAAAATTCACTTAAAATGTTTATAAATATTAAAATTAGTTAAAAAGAAAAGAATAGTTAATAAATTTATTTAAAATTAGAAATTTACTAAGTTCCCCATAGAATAGACAGTAAGTAAATTGTCATTCCCGTTTTCTTTTTTACTTATTTGCTTCTCTTGCATATTTAATCCACTGTTAATAATAATACATAATAATAATAATACAATAATAATAATAATTAATAATAATAATAATACACACAATAATAATAATAATAATACTCATAGCATTTTCTGTTAATGGTTAATTCCATATTACTTAGAGTGATCTATCAAACATGCAGAGCACATAAGTTAGATATTTAATTTAAAAGTAAATTTTAAGATTTTTGATATAAAATAAAAAACAAATAAATTTTAATATTTTTGGTTTATGGTTATGGCATCCGACCGTTCATTATATATATATATATATATATATATATATATATATATATATATATATATATATATATATATATATATATATATATATATATATATATATATATATATATATATATATATAATGAACGGTCGGATGCCACAACCATAAACCAAAAATATTAAAATTTATTTGTTTTTTATTTTATATCAAAAACCTTAAAATTTACTTTTAAATTAAATATCTGTATAATATGCATGTTTGATAAGATCACCACTCTATATTATTTATGGAATAAACTCAGTCAACAGGAATGCTGTAAAAAGCATACCATACCCTCATGTAAAACCCTAGCTCACTCAAGACTTAGTCCCTTTACATCCACCAATGATTTAATTGCACCAGCCACCTTCCTGTCATTCACAACTTTCCTATATACTACACTCTGCATCATCCGCCTTTTTTCATCCAACATATCCTACTAAATATTTAACTCAGACACTTGTTCCGCTGCTCACAATCTAACATAACTCCACACTGAGGGACTGTCCTCACTACAACCATAACCTTATTCTTATCTACGTTAACTTTCAAACTTCCTTTTACATACCCTGACAAATCTTTCTACCAATCCTCACAACTCTCTCCCAGATTCGCCACAGAAAGCCAAATCATCTGCATATATACCATCAGGCACCTCCACTCCCTTCCATTTTCCATCATTCTAAATACCATCCCCGTCACCACCTATAATTCTTTCAAAACCCCATCCATATACAAATTGAATAACTAAGAAGACAGCACATCACCGCCTTCACTCCGCTATTAATATTAAAACAATCACTTTCAACTCCATTTATTCTACACACGCGCTTCACTATCGTCACACGTACTTTTGATTCCATTCAGAAGCTTACCACCAACACCATATACCAATAACACCCGCCATAGAGCTTCCCTATTAATCATATTATAAGCCTGTTGGCAACCAAAAACCTATTCTTCTTCTCTCTCTCTCGTTTTCTCAATCATTTGCTTTAATGTAAAGATTTGATTCACATCCTCTACCACTTAAACGCACCTTGTTCTTCGGCTAATCAGTCCTTCAGTCACTGACGCATTTTTCCGATCAAAATACCAGTATATATTTTCCTTACAAAATAATAAACTAATTCCCTATAATTCCTACAGTTACCCTTATCTCTCTCTTACCCTTATATAAGGGGTGCTATAACTTGCTCTCCTCCAATCCCCTGGAACTATACCTCCTTCCATAAACGCTTTGTTACACAACTTCCAAATCCACAATCAATCATCTCGCCTCTCCGTTCTTGATCATTTCATCGGTAATTTCATCTATACCTGCAGATTTAACATTCTTCAGCTTTTCTCACCCCACCCATTACCTCCTCCTTACTAATGACCTCATTCAAAAGACCTATTTCTTTTCTTGTTCATCAAATCAACACACTCACTATCATCTCTCAGCATTACTGGCAAATGTTATGCAGATTTTTTGAAGTGTTCCCACCACACTCTAGCACATTCATTTCATCAGTGTTACGAAAGCATCATCCCTATTCATTATTCTGGTGCAGATTCCCTTATGAGAGAGAGAAGTACTGTATATATATAGAGAGTAGTAGTATATATATATATATATGCTTAGTATATATATATATATATATATATATTATTAATAGGTTCACACTGAAATTTTGAATGATTTCCCTGACTTTCCCCTTGACCAAATTCAAAATTTTCCCTGACCAGCGTGTTCGTTATTTTTGGTGCATAAAATATCTATTAATTATTATTGCAGCCTATTTACTACTAGTTCATACATTAAATTATTGAAAATTTACTTTAGAAATTAATCATCATCATGGATGAATTTAAAAATTATTTTTTTTAGTAATCAGCCTATACCTACCCCATAGCCGAAGCACTCCTTTTTTATTTTTTCAAAAGAAAACAGTTTTATTTATACAAAAAAGAAAATAAAACAAAGTTTTCATTAATAGCCTAGGTGATAATGTCCACTGTAATCACAAAAGTTCTAAATGGGGAGATTTAGATTAACTTTTTTCTTCTCAAGCATTTGAATTTTTTATAGCGTTTTCTTCTGTTAAAGCCTTCAGTTTTAACATCTTTTCTCTGCTCTTCAAGTTTATTGATCTGTATGGATAATCTTCTTTTTCAACCTTTTATTCTCTCTTTCTTTCTCTGTTTTGACTTTGAGATGTTCTTTCATATCTCCTATGGGCAGCCTTTTACATTTGTCAACATTTCTTGAGTGATAGGAACTTTATGAATACTTTCAAGAGATCTTATAGCATTGTGCACTGTTCTTTGAGAAATCAGACTATGTTCTTTCAGATTCTCCACTAAATTTGCTTAATTTATAGAAAACCCTCCTTCCACTGTCGCATTTCCATGCGAAAATATCAGTCATAATTTAATAATTTGCCACAATTCAGCATAACATTGATTCTCAGGTGCTATAGAAGAAGAAAAAAAACTCATCAAGTCTCTTAGAAGGACAATCACCATCCAAAAATATTTTGAATTTCAATTCAAAGGTAGAATGAGCTTCACTGCAAAGTAGAGTGTGCTTTTTCTTTTTCAGCAACAGAATCTGTGATTCAGTTATTGGTGTACAATGCCTCTAGCAAATAAATCAAATCTTTGTTTCCCTTTTTCTGGCTGATGAAAAACTATACTAGGATCCAATGGACAGAGAGCCATATTGGATGTGCTTGTACTTCAGAGGATATTTTTCTAATATTTTTTCTGTCATTTTGATTTGTCTGGCATTCAAGTTTGTCATGTAAATCTAATGCAAAAAGCTTAGTTGTTGGTTGTAGCAGGCATTTTACTGGACTTAAGAAATCTTTCCATAATATTAAGTATGAGACATTGTAAATCTGTGAATAGAAATGAACCAAGGTTCAGTTTGACATCCAACCACTGGTCGTTAAAGTTAAGTTTTTTTTTTGCTTGAAGTCATTTTATAAATAAATAATAAATACCTTCAACTATAAAATCAAAAATCACTTCTCACAAACCTCAAAAACACTCAAAAGTATAATTCTCAAAAAGAAAAAAAGATATAAACAGATTGTCATAAGTCCAGTCTCAAACACATCCATATACCAATCACCTTCAATCGGAAGGATGAACTTGGAACAACTTCTACCAACAGAATAGGAAGAATAGAGGTAATAGTGAACTAAAAATAGAAAGAAACAGGATAGAAGTAGATTTATGGAATGTCATTCCTCGCCCATCCTTTTCATTCACTTATCAAATACATCTCTCATTCCACAATTATACAGTAAGGGAAAAAAATATATCAAAATATGTAACTTGGTCCATGGATCATTCTTTATATGTTTTGAAATTTAAAATTTCCCTGACTTTTTATGACTTTTTTCTGACTTTCAGCATATTTTAAAACGTTTCCTTGACTTTCTGACCAACTTTTTTTTCCCTGACTTTCCTGACTTTCCCCTGACTTTCCTGGTAAAGGGAACGTGAAATATATATATATATATATATATATATATATATATATATATATATATATATATATATATATATATATATATATATATATATATATATATATATATATATGGTCAAACTAAAGAAATTACCCGCATGATATCTCGAAAACTATATATAAGAGGATGATAATTTAAAGATCCATTTTTAAAACGATGAATTTAATTAACAGATAGTAAAGATATGACAAAAGTCCCATTTGTTGAGATACTCTTTCTTCGCAGGTCGAGTGGTCACAGACTGCTCTGTGCGTCTACCTCCCTTGCCCGACTCTTCTTTTTTGAAAACTTGCGCTCGAGATTCGGAGTCGCGGCCCTTCCTTAAATTTACCTCCCTTGCCGAAAGCTGCATTTTGAAGTTTTTAGGAGCTCTGGAGAGAGTATCTTGAGTGAGATCTATTTCTTCAGATTGTCTTCTGATTCTTTTTATTCTTAATAATTGCTCGAGTATCTCAACAGGACAGGTTTATATATTATTTCACTTTGACTTATGCTAAAATTTTGCTTGCACAAATCTTAGCATAAGTACGAACATAAATTAAAATTTTTACAAAGTTCTAACGGAGTACTACATTACTTCCCACGCTAAACACAGAGTGAGAAAGTATATTATAATAATTATACAAGATATAAAAACTAACCTTCATTCAAATGTATACATATTTGTGGGCCTTAACAATGCCCACAAACATATAAAACATTT
Organism: Trachelipus rathkii; assembly: GCA_015478945.1. NCBI lineage: Eukaryota > Metazoa > Arthropoda > Malacostraca > Isopoda > Trachelipodidae > Trachelipus > Trachelipus rathkii. The sequence continues at coordinate 41,221 of JABUQX010087194.1, forward strand.
CAATGAGGTAAAATTAATAACAAAAATACATAAAGGAAAATTAATTTCAAATGAAAGCATATTTAATTATGTCAGAAGACATAAGTAGACATACAAACATTTGAAGGCAAAAATAGTATACATGAAATGTAAAGAATATTCAAATACGAACATAACTGGTTACATCCGAAGATCTATACATATATACAAATATTTGAATACATAAAAATACAATAATGTTATAAATACAGAAAATTAAAGGTGCATTTAAATATAAGCATATTTGGTTATATCCGTTAGATAAAAATACAAAAATGTTTATACATAATTCGTGATATTGAACAATTGAGTTATTCACAAGTTAAATAGGCCACATCGATCTAACCATTGAATCCAAGGAAAGGTCCAGTATAAGGCATTTCTAATGTATCCATGATTTGATCAATGCGCACGTAAATAGTTTCAAAGTTAGTTAAGAGAGAAACATTGCTTGACATATGTAACAGACGAAGTTGCTTGAAATATAGGTCTTTATTTGAAAAATTTCTTCATTCATACATAAAAGGAAGCGGTCACAGAACCATTTAGAATTCGAAGAGGAATCAGAGTTCGTAGTGGAATCCAAAAATGAGTTTCTGCCCATAATCCAAACTTAAAATGATGAAAGAAATCCATACCGTAAAGGAAGTTACATATGTAGAGGCGAAATTGCTTGAAATTTAGGTCCTTTATTTGAAAAATTTCTTCATTCATAAAAGGGAGCGGTCACAGAACCATTTAGAATTCGAAAAGGAATCAGAGTTCGTAGTGAAATCCAAAAATGAGTTTCTGCCCATAATCTAAACTTGAATGATGAAAGAAATCCATGCCGAAAAGGAAGTTTGTTATGTCTAGCAATGAATCCTCGAACTGTGATAGTTGTGAAAAAAATTGAAGACCATAATCCAAAATTAGAAATGAAAATTGAATTCCAGTATTGATAATGTTTGTTTGCTTCAGTCATTTTCTCCGAGTGTTCTGATTGGGATTTTGTGTTATTGTAGTTTTTTCTTCATTTTGTTCGTTTTTCTTTGGTTATCAGAAGGCGCTGATTGAAGTTCTGGGTGTTCTACTCCGGGTTCACCAATTATATAGGGTACGACTTGCTAAGTTGGTGGCTTCCTTTGTGGAGCAAGAACCCTATATAAGAGGATGATAATTTAAAGATCCATTTTTAAAACGATGAATTTAATTAACAGATAGTAAAGATATGACAAAAGTCCAATTTGTTGAGATACTCTTTCTTCGTAGGTTGAGTGGTC
>JABUQX010087194.1:45000-56758 GCA_015478945.1 Trachelipus rathkii
TTTTCTGAGATACTCTATTTTTAAATAAAAAAAGTGCAAAGAGAAGAAATCCAATTACACATATTAATAAATCAGATATATTCGTCCGATACTTTTATTGAAAATATATTTAATGAATAGAATAATAGATGAACTGTAAGAGAAAAGACATAAGCTTATTGGGATTGAATCAATGTTTATGTTATTTTTGCTGTGAATAATGAAGTTGAGAATCTTATCTCCTATCAACTCTATCATCTGCTTGGACATCATAGAAATGTGCATGGCAGTTCATGGTGGATCAGCTAAGCGGTATTACCGGTATGAATTGGCCCAGGGGTTTTCTAATGTAATTGAAAGTAATAGTGGGTTCTCTATATCTGGTGTGCGTTTGTTGTGTGTTGTGGTGAGTACATTGTTATGTCAATATTATATTATGATATACCATTATAGAAATCATATATTATTGAGTTTACTTCTGTAGCGGTAATTTATATATTATATTTATCATGTTGGATACTACTAGGGTAGTATATATATAGAGTAACAGTTATTGATCGTTGATCGTTAGAGGTTTTTATATAGATCATTGATTGCCTGAGAGCTAGTCTTTTTCGATACGGTATGCGCTACCCTTTATATCTCATTATTCTAGCCGTTTTTACCGAGGTTACTTGAGCTATGCTATTATTTGTCATATTTCACTGCTGGGTGTTATCCGTTTTATGAAAGTCAGCTTTGTGTTTGAGTTGACTGAGTGCGCTGTGTGTCACTTTATAATTTTAGATCAATTTATAATTCCATAATAGTGATAATTATATACCCATAATGACATGAATAATAATCAATGATAGAGAATAATATCAATATCACAATAATAACTAATGACCCTTGAATCTTTGCGAGATGAATAATAATATAGTCAGTTATGTGGCACATTAGTGTTTGACTCCAATGTCAATTGTAATATGTGGTATCAAATCCCTTGATATAAGCGAACGCGCTTTATAGTAATTAATAAGTATGATGTTAAGTAAGGAACTAACTGTGACAAAAGTGATATTATAATTCTATGATACCTGGTTCTTGGGTCTCATTGCGCGTTCTAAAGATTTGAGTTGTGTTATCAAAGTAATTTCAAATTCTCGTTATGCCCCTCTTCAGGGACTGGCGAACCACGAAGGCTACTATCTTGGTTGGCTTTTCGATAAGTTGACATAACAGTCTCGCGGTCGAGCCTTCTTACGCATTTCGTGTCAACGTTGTTGGCTAGTCATATTTGGTCGATGATATAAGTTAAATTAAATTGTCGTGGTTTTAGGACTCGGTGGGAGGTTACCCCTTTGTCCTCATGTGTCTTGATAATAACCGCCGAGATATGTAGGTATATTAGAGTTTATGAGTCCATTCCTCGAATTTCCATTGGGCCGACCGTTGACTTGTTTGGGTCGTCTAGCAAATTACACCGTTCTTGCGTTGTTCTAGTTAGCCGTAGCGTAGCGTACGTAAATTCGCGTAAGTTTCGGTGTCGGTTATAGCTCATTGAGCGAAACCATCTTACCTGGTACCAACCACGTCTCTACGTGTGTGGACGCTGGAGGCCAAGGAGGTGTCTTTGCGCCACTGAGTCGCTTCATTTTTGTGGTTGTGTGATTGCGGATGAGTATCGATAATGTGGACTCTATAAGATATAGGATAATAATATATGTAATAATCACTGTGCTTATAAAGAATAATCATATAGATAATAATAATATATAACCTACATAATTTATGTAGAGAATCACTTTGGTCGGTCGTTATTGTCATAGGTAAGTACGATTTGTATGATATTTTGGCCTTCCATGATGACGTTTCTGCTGTAAGTACATACTTTTTTCTAACTATTACTTACCCTTTGCTATAATTGCAATTGTCGTAGTGTGTATGTTTTAGTCTCAGATGTTATAGATACTTTTTTGCGTTGACTCTTAGTTTTATTGTCATATATTACCATCGTTTGGTTACATTCGGTTATAAATAACATTAATAGTTTTGCTTTGTGCGTATATTGTTGACAAAAGGGTGGTTTTATATTTTGGGTGCATTTAACTTGCAACGTTGAATATATCTAGTTATCCATCGAACCAACACGACAACATAACTTGATTATACGTACGAGCAACTAACTATCAAAACAACACAACACACATAGCATACTTATCAATCAATCACACAACAACAACGACAACTAACTATCAGACCATCATCAACAACATCAATAACGCATACATTTTTCAAACAACAACCAACAAGCTATTCAACAACTTCATTTTGCAAATGTCAAACAACAATCTGACATTATCAAGAACTTCTTCCTACAGCAAGAATTTATAATTATGTTATGTTAATATCTTCAAAATATGATCATATGAATTCAATTCAGAATCAATTAGATCAATATTATCGATCAATAGATCAGATAGATCAATAGATCATGGATGGGTAAGGTAGGATATTGAGGTGTGGCTGGTACGGATTGTTACTGATTTAGCTTGATTTACTGATTTATCTGCTTTAGGGTTATCTGTTCAATATAATGGCTAAATTCATTATAAGTTATATCCAACATATGAATAGTATTATATTTTATTTTTGAGTAAAGAAGAATGCTTATTAAAGAAGAAAACAACATGAAATATATAAGCTTTCTGTATATAGTTAATATGAAAAATCAATGTCTGGAACGCGTGAACTAAAAATCTAGATTTTCAATTTAGATCAAATTAAGTTATCATGTGAAGTGCATTAGGAGGGGCAGTTTTGGTACTCTAACTGGATTAACTGATTTACTGCTTTGTATTCTTGATTTTACTAATTTTACTGCTTTTATCTGCTATTATCTGATTATTATACCTGATTTTTTCTGATTTACTTGCATTTAGGTTTCTGTACTAATAATATTAAATAAAAGGTTTATTTATCATTACTTATAAAGGCGAAGTCTAAGAAAAACAAAATGTTAGTAAAGGTAGGAGATAGAACATAATGTGATAACAAGTAGTTTGCAAATTTTTTGGCACAAAATATTGTACATTAACAATTACGATCAAGTAGATAATAGATCTCAATAGCATCCTAATAGACATTGAAATGGTATGGGAGTGTTGGCTGGATGGTATTTGATTTAATAGTTTTACTGTATTTTGATCTTTCTTTGCTTGTAGGTAATTGTCAAAACATATAACAATTTTAATAATTAAATTAATGACTTGATCAAATAGATCACATCAGATAAATATGATTCAATAGCTCAATAGTCATGATTCTTAGGGCCACTGGAGTTGCAGTTTATGATTTAACCTGATTTTCTGAATTTACATAGGCTATTTAGTTTAGGTATTGTAAAATCAATTAACAATTAGATATTTAAAATAGTGACTTGATATATTCTCAAAGTATTCAATAATACTATGATCAGATAATGTAGATCAAGTAGTCTAATAGATCTTATATGGGAGGATTCAATAGATCAGTTCGGAAGGTTGTAGGATGGGCTAAGGGGTTTTATTAATCCTACTGATTTAACCTGATTTTTATGGTTTTACGCTTATATATATCGTTGACTGTAAAAAATTGAATGCAAATTTTTTTTTACGTTAATTAGTATGTATTTTTATACTTTGTTAATCATAATATAAGAATCATATATTATTGTTTTTACTATAAGAGTAAAACAATAATATATAATACTTTAAAAGGATATTCTAATATTATCATAGGGAATTTACATAATTGTAAAACAAATATAATAACAATAGGAGACAAATGATATAATAACTCTTATAGGATGAAAAACTAATAAAAGTACTATAATATAACCTAGTAAACATGATATTATAGGTTCTAGTAGTACTTACAATCGTTGATAAAATAGGACAACGTAGATAATCCATCGATTAAATTGAATTATGTCAATAAATCTCATGAGGCTAAATATAAATATTCTACCATTTAGATTTTCATTCCACTAGAACTGAGACTAACATACCAATTGGGTCTTCTCTATGCTATCCGTGCTCTGATTCTTGGGGTAATGTTCTGTGGCGTCTTCTACTAGTTCCTCTTACTTCCTCTCCTTCTATCTGGTATGTTCTTACTCCGATGAATTTTCTTCTTACTTCGGCGTAGGCACTTCTCGATAGCTATGTTCACTTATGAATTACCGTCTAATATATACAAGCTCTGGAGGACTCACGGGGGGTTAAAACACCATAGTCATAAACTTGGCTTATCTCGTTCCTTGCCTTCGGTCCTCGCTTTCCTGCATTCCTCCTTCTTCGAGAGCCTTCTCCTTTTAACTACAATTCACATTTAATCTCTCCCTTACACATTTCCTTTAATACATAGTTTCTTTCAGTTATCCTTCTTCAAATTCAAATTTCTTATAACTCGTAAACTGGGAACATGTATATTATCTTTTTGAGGTTTGACATATAACCATGCAATTCTTAAATATAGGGTTACTTTTATTATACTCCTTTTCTATAAACCTCATCCTTGCAGAATGCTCCTGTGAATATCAGTGCCGTTTTTATCACTCAGATATATGATCTCTTATCTGTAGTGATTACACAGGGAACTACATAATAAACACATCTAAGAAAATAAGGACGTAGTCTCGCACACTATACTACGTCGCAATCTTATTAATCGAGCAGAAATGAGAGTCGAGGAGGCACCATCTGATATTTATTTGCATATTCTAAATTTTCTAGAAATACTGAAAAATGTAAACAACCCTCAAACGCATACTTGGTATACACCCATAGTGTACTAATATACTATTTATTAATTTACTTCTATACATGATATCTTCTCTAATTTTTAATTTTTTATTACGTTATACTTAAATGTCTCTTTATTTTTTCTCTCAACGTTTATTATAATGATTTTTTTTTATTGTTTTTTAATTTTCTTATGTTGTTCTCAGTTTCCGTTTCTATCTCCAAGGAAGCGCACATTTTTGTACCTTAATGGTCTTTACCAGGCAAAGTATGTTCTAATTTAGTCATTTATCAGTTCTCTGTGAATTCTCTTACCCAATGCGATTTTTACAGATTCTCCAAGATTCCACGTGCCATATTCCAATCTGTCTGCTCAACTGACGTATACTAATATATATAATTATAATATTATATATGTATAACTATATATATACGTATATATATAATATCTATATATTATATATATATATATATATATTAATATATATAATACTATATATATATCTAGTATATTATATAGTATATATATATATATATAATTATAATAATATATATATAGTATATATATATTAATATATATATATATTATTTATAATATAATACTATATTATATAATATATGTTGGTGGTTCGTGAGCGTGTTTGCTGTAGTTCTTATATCGTTGGTGGGGCGTGGGGGTGCTTAGTACCGCTTGATCAGTTCATTGGTTTGCTTTATTATTTGTTATGGGTGGATTGGTCTGTTATTGATGTGGGTGGTTCGGTTTAATTCGTTTTGATATGGTGTGTAGTATTGGTATTATCTCGTATGAGTTTTTTCCTTCTATATTATTATATTATAATATATATATATATAATATAATATATTATTATATATATATATTATATATATGTTACTATATATTATATATATATATACTTATTATATGATAATTACGTAAATTGTATTTGTTTAGAGTATTAAATTAGGTTCACTTACTTAATAAAGTTAGACTACATGAATGTCTCGTTTCATTTGCATTTGAATACATAGTCTTTGTTGTTATGATCTGTTCTATTAGTAGCTTAAGAGGATATGATGAAAGAGTATGGCTATAGTAGAGAGTAGACCTTTCAAAGCTATCAAAACAATTAGAAGCGATATCAAATAGCGAAATAATTTATAACAATAATCAGAAGGTGAGATTTTCTTTTTATCTCAAAAAATAATAATAAAAACTAATATTATATTTCTCGATACTGCCATTATGTAAGACGTGTAAAGCCCAGGTGGCTTAATTTCTAAAATAGATTTAGTCTTCAATGAGATAGTCGACAAAGAAGTCAAACAATTGGAAATGTAGTTGAGAGTATTGATGGGTCTTTGGCAATTCTCGTGCAATTTATAATGCGAGTTGCACTTGAGAGTTGTGACAGAAACAGGACGAGCATATTATGTTAAAATGGGTAATTTACTAAATGTGTGATAGAAGGTAGATATAAAGATTTTTGTACCATATCCAATTCTTTATCTTCTTTTGAGACGATCTGTACCAAAAATTGATTTTAATGGAGTCACTTTGAGGAGTTGAAGACCCTTGAACAGGAGGGAATCATTTCAAAATATAAATCATACTGGACAATTTCTTTGTAAAGTTTTATGACTAATATTATATCACATGACATTGAAAAGAAAAAAAAAAATACACACATAAAAAAACATCATAAGAAGATACGTAATATTTTTTGAGCGAGAGCGAGGTATATTTTCTTGAGCTCATGAATAGTTTAATTGGGGGTATATATAAATTCCTATAAATATAAGTTCTATAGATTCTCGTTGCGCTAAATATATAGTTGGCACAGACTTCTATCATCAAGTTCATAATGATTGAGTCCATCAATTTATGGTTGCTAATGATAACCTAATTCATTTTTTTATTACTTTGCTAAAACAAATCTTGTTACTGGTTATGAAGTATAGGTGGATTAAGTACTATTTAGTCATCCAATTCAAATTTTTCAATATATATATATAAATATATTAAATATATATATATTATTATATACTAATAATATATATACATATAATATATATATTATTATATATTATACTAATCTATATATATTATAGTATATAAATTAAAGCACTTCTTTATAAGTAAGTATGTTACATATATAAAAATATTAAGAATATTATAATGCGAAATATATCCGCTGAGAACCACTAATTCAGCCTAACGACCGTCAGAAACAACTTCCGAGTTTATCATTAAACTTCAATAGAAAGAAGCAAAATATACAGGTAATTGTTGTCTATTTTATAATCATGTTTATTTTTATATGTTAAATTTATTTGTTAATATTTTTTTATTTATTTTATAATTTAAGTATAGAGAGCCACTCGATATTAGCTCTGCACGGAGAGTGGACAGAGTGGGGGAACGAAGTCCTCTCCAGTCGGCCACACCGCATGAGGAGTACCATCGAGAGACCCTTAGACTCTTTGAAAATATCTTTGCTATTTAAATCTGTGGTAATTCATAGACCATTATTAGTGTAAAATAAAATACAAAATATATAAAAATAAACTTTATATGCAAGTTTCCACGTAATTATATATATATAATGCTTTAATGCTCTATTGAAATAATTACAGCTATAAAACAAATATCGAAATACATCGCTCGTATACTATATATTATAATTATAAATAATATATATCGATATACAGAATGGGCATTAATATAATAATACAATGTCTGCAGAATGAGCATTAATATAATAATATAATATATGTATAATGATATTTAATTAATTATATATAAGATTAATTGTATAATATATATAATATAATATATAACTATATTCTCACAATATTAATTAAAATATGAAACAAGCAAAATATTTTATTTTAATTTCGTGATAATTTAAATAATTACACTCTATAGATAAATGATTTTAAATAAGCAATAAACATTTTGAAGAAGTAGAATCAATTATAATATATATTTATAAAATAATATATATATATATATATATAATATAAGTATATATATATAATACTATATATATACTATATCATAAATATATATTATATATATATATATATATATGATATATAATATATATAAAAACCCTAAAATATATATACATAAATAAATCAAAATTTTTGGTTTTTAAAAGGACTTTATTTTAAAAACAAACCTTAAAATTACATTAAAAATTAATTTTACATGAAATTGGAATTTTTTTACCTAAGTAAAATTCAAATAACTAAAATAATTGAAATTTATAGAAGTTTTTTTGGCGTCATGTGTAATCAAAAAGTAACTCGCGTATAATAAATAATCTGTGCATAAAAAATTTTAGGTTAAATTTTTACAACTTAGTTTAAATTTTTAAATGTATGGTAAACATTTATTATTTTTATCCATTTGTAATATATTTAATGGAAGTTCAAGTCTTATTCGAACGTCTTTTATTCACTTCCCTTTTTATTATTTCTTATTCTCTTCCCTATACTCATATCTAAATATTTTATATATATATGTATAATATATATTAATATTATTATATTATATATAATATAAAATATAATATATATAATATAAAGGATATATGATATATATAGTATATATATATATATAATATATATATATATATTATATATATATATAAAAATATATAATATAATATATATTATATAAAAATATATATATATAATATAATATATATATATAATAAATATAATTATAGTATATATATATATTAATAATAATAATATAAATTATATAATTAAATATATAATATAATATATATATATATATATATATAATATTTATATATATATATATATTATATATATATATATAAATTAAATTATATATATAGATAATATTATATCATATATATATATATATATATATATTATAGTAGTAATATATATATATATTATATATATAGTATATATAGTATCTATATTATAATATATTATATAATACTATACTATATATATTACATATATACTTATTGGCCCAGCGTGCAAGATTACCGTCATATTTATCTTAAAAATTATAATGCTCACAGTAAAACGGCAATAACAGTGGTGGAATGCTGGCCAATTCTAGTACGAAATAATGAAAAAAAAAAAAAATATATACTATATCATCAAAGCATCAATAGCTACAGGCGAAAAGGAAACATCTTTTGGACCAATCCTGGTTAAAGATTCACATAGGAACATGCTTTATACGGCTCAACCTAGGTGGGCTCGAAGCCGAGGACCGGGGACATAGGGGGGACTGTTCTTACACAATACCCCGTATGGGGAGGGGCGGGGAGCCGAACCCCCAGCCGAACAAGAACCGCAAGATACCAAAGAGCGAATGGGGGGTTCCGGAGACCCTCCCCGGAGGGGGGAAATAAGTACCCCCTAGTTCCCCGGAAGGCCGAGAGACCCCGGGTGACCCCCCTCCTGCCATCGGGGCGGTATAACCTTGCGCATATAAGTTAGTAAATAAAAAAAAAAAGGGCAAAATTTATAGAAAAGTCTATTTATTGTAACAGAAAGAACCAATAAAAAGGTCTCATAAAATAGGGCCTTTTACCGAGTCTAAATAGGCCTTTTAATCATATTACTATTAGATTATTAACAATAAATTTTTTTATTGGTAATATTTACATTTTCCTATGTGAAATTCTACCAGGATCCAAAAATTGTATTCCTTTTCGCTGTAAGTATTGATATTTTTTGAAAGGTTTTTTTTTTTTTTCTTTTTTTTTTTTTTTTTTTTTTTTTTTCATTGTCCCGACTAGAATTGGACCAGCCATTCCCCAATGTATTGCGATCTTTACACTGTAGCATTAATAGTTTTTAAGACATATATGACGGCTAATCTAAAACGCTGACCTATTATAATAATATATTAATATAATAGTATATATATATATAATCATAGTAGCTATATTATACTTATATATATTATACTATATATGAGGTTATATATATATAATATATATGATATATAATATATATATATATAAAGTATATTTATATTAATATAATATAATATACTACATATATATATATATGTTTAAAATTCTGCAATATCCTTTTTAATAATAATTTTACATAGATTTTATCCTTCATAATTCTTTCGTCTTCCTTTGCAACGATCTTACTTATATATTCATCCTTTATGTTCATTTTTCTTTTTGTTTTAGTTTTAAATTTCATAACCACTCCACCTGCTTACCCAAGTCATGTTTTTGTTCACCAATTGCATGGCATTAGTCTGCATGATCCTCTGTGCAAAAAAAGGAACAATAATGTCGGTGTTGCAATAAAATAATAACTAATCTAAATGCAGATAGTATACCTAATCTTACCCCATAATCTAACCTATGTACCTTACCACCTAACCTAATTTAACCTGACCTAAACCTAACCTAAACCTAATCCTAATAAGCTGAACTAAACTTAACCTAAGCCTAACACACCTAACACTAGCTAAAATGTAACCTTAACCTAGACCTAATAACCTAAACCTAACCTAATTCCTAATCCTAACCTTATTCCTAACCCTAACCTAACTTAACTACCTAATCTAACCTAACCTTAACCCTAACCTAAACCTAGCCTGTACCTGAACTCTAATCATAACGTTAACATTAACGTAACCTAACCTAAGGTATTCATTTCAAATTAAAAAATAATGATTTATGTAACCTCCCGCAAGTAGTTAGCCTTGCTTTCTGGTTGACAACATATTTAATTTATGTTGTTTGTTAATGTATGTAATGAAACTACTTTAAAAAAAAGCAATAAATATATATAATTAAAATATTGAAGAACAATCTTGAAAGAAAAATAATTTTTTTTTTTTAAGGACTCACCAATATCAAGTTTCTGCAACAACAAATAACCAACAAAAAGAAACTTAAAATATAAAATAAGAATTGTAAATGCAAAGGATAGATAAAATAAATAAACAGGTTGCCAGCAATACTGTAAATAATTGAATAACTTATCTTCATCCTTTCATAGGGAACCGCACCAATTTTACTTTTCTCATTAGTTAATCAAAAACTCAACCAACGAAAAGTAAGAAAGAACAATTACAGGCCAGACAATCGTTTTTTTTTTTTTTTTTTTCTTTTTTTTTTTTTTTTAACCCTAGATCTGAAAAAAAAATTTAAACAAGATTGTAAATGTTAACTGTACTACAAATTTTATGACTGTCTGGAAAAGAACCGCAACGCCAACCAAATTTCACATGCTCCATATAGTATAGTATATAATATATATATATAATAATATATATATATATCTAATATATATATTATATCATTATATATGTTTATTACTTACTATATTATATATATAATAATATATATATATATATCTATATAATATTATATAATACTAAAGGTTTTTCATTATACATTGTCATGATGTACAAGTTGAAATAAAATTAAAGAAAGTTCATTAAAAATTTACAAGAGAAGTATAGTCATTTTAAAATAATAGAAAAATATTTCAAAATTAATTTTAAATTCAATATATTATGAAGGCACACCTAATTCTATACTGGTTCTTAACATTTGACACAATTTAAATACTTAGAAGTAAATTCTTTAAGATATTTTTAATAATGAGCTTCTATTTGATTCCAAATTAATTATAGACACATGAAACTAGCTTTATAAGTTTACTCAATAATTTATTCGTTGAGCGAGGTAAGTGAACTTGTTCTAAAATTTTTAAGAGAAAATTTTTAATATTGCCCGTGAAATTTTGTCTGAATTGCGATTACTACACAGAGGCTGGGTACCCTCTAAATCATTTATCTTTCGTTCCAAGAACAAGGTGCAGAAGAAGGCTACAAAAGGAAATTACAAACAAAACGGATACTAAAACAGTTTCAGTAACAAAGATGAAAGTAAAAACATACGAGACAAATTTTTGAAACTTTACTATGAATAGTTTCAAATGGTGATTATGCTATTAGATTAAGAGTATAAGACGAGGTT
>JABUQX010087195.1:0-20000 GCA_015478945.1 Trachelipus rathkii
CTTAGCTTCCGTACCCTTCCAGGGTGTATGTTAGTTTTATCAGTTAATTAGCCTTTTGATTAGTTTTTTTTTTCTCTTTTTTTTAGGAAAAATAAAATTTTAAGAAATTATTGATTGAGGAATTTCCGTTGATGATGATCAACAATATTTGTATATATTTTTTTTTTTTTTTACTTATCCACTTAATTATTTCATTTAGATAAGGGTATATTATTATATATAATAATATATTATTATATATATATATAAATATATAATAATATAATTAATATATATATATATATATATATATATATTTTAAATATATATATAATATTATATATAATCTATTATAATATTATAATATTATATTATATTATTTAGGGGAGATGAGTTACGAAAATAGTGAAAAAGGTCGAATTCGAAATAATTCGGACTAAAGTATCTCCGGACGAATTTACTAGGACAATATTCGGCCGAATATATTCATCATTAGCTTATTTCGGTATTGCCGATATTGAGTATTATTTATATATATTTCCAATTATTTGGTCCTGAAGAAGTTGAGGAAAAGAAAAAAAAAACCAATTATATACAAAATTAGTAATAAAACAAAAAGTAATTACTATTTCTTACCATATTAGCAAACCATTCATATTAATAATAATAATTAAAATGAAAATTATAAAGTTTATCGTAGTTAAAGATAATTAAACTAACCTTCTATTTATAGAAAAGTCTAAAGTAGTTAATGAATAATGAGTTTAATTAAAGCAGTTCTCCAATTTCAGGGGATAACCTATTTCTTGATAGGCTTCATAATTAATATATTTCTACTGTAACATATATTTTTATCAACTCTTCGACTTAGCGAGTGATTAGGATTGGTAGTGGAGCTGAATAATGGTATTTTGTAAGTTTTTGGATTCCTATTCAAATTCTTCTAATTTTTCCATGGTTTAGATTTTCCCAAATTGTAAAGTAGGAACTATCTCAATTCGTATTTTGAGGATCATTTAAGTTAAACATATATAATTTGTTTATTGTTTCTTTTTTTATGTATAATTCCATATAGCTTTGACTTTTATGTACAATATCACATCGTCAGAAGAATATGACTTTGTTCTTTTTATTTTCAACTGACCTTAACTCTCACTTTTCTGTATGACGATTTTGAATGAATAGCAACATTGGATATCGTTTTGAGAAAACAAAACCACATCTAATAGAGAATGTGATAACATGAGGAATACACAAGCCAATTACACAGACTTCACTTTATCTCGCCACATATGTTAGAACTCATCGTAAACTTTAGAAAGAAAAAGTCACTAGACGAGTTTTTCTAAAGGTTATCATTTTAGTATTATTAGTTTAATTAGAGTCTGTTTGCTTCTACACATATTATATAATGTTTTTTATTTCACTGTTAACTTTACTTTCAACAGTGATAGATATGTAGTATTGTAGCATATTTGATTATACGAGCAGAGTATCTATTAAAATTAAAGAAGTAGCTAACTGAAAGCATTTATACATCACGGAATAAGGAAAACTTAAGATGAGTTCTTTTTTTGAACACACTTATGCCTGGAGTGTTCTTTAAGCTTCATTCAAATTCGACTGGGTATTTATTTCTCCACACACAACAAGAAAACTATTATATTAATGCATATCACTTTATAATAAGAGTCCAGGTTTTTTAAAAATAGATTATCATGCATAGATAAAATCGCGAGAGAGGCGGAGTGGAGATGGGCGAGGTCGTTTCTCCCGGACAATTTGACCTGCGGTTTTTTTTAGTGATGCTCTCGGTCAAATGATGCTCAAGTGAAATGGACGGGAATGACCGAAGGTACACGTATTTGGTACCACTCGGGGGCGAGAAATTATTCAGCTCAAATTTTGCAGAATTATTCAGCAGCGTATGTGGCTTGGGTCACTTTTTGTTCAAAGAGGAGTGTGGTTTAAGGTCACTATCTAATGCGTGGGCAATCCAGCGTGTAAGAAATATATGTTTGTTTTCTCTTGATAATTGATTTATGGTTAATGCGTGTTTGGATTACGGGTTCGTAGCTGCATACATAGTTCAATATAGCTAATATAGCTTTCTATTGCCGTTTGCTTTTGAGATTCAATAGTAAAGTGGACATGGAGAGGATATGCTTCTGCGGAGTGAATATTACACAGATAAATTTATAACAGACTATCTCTGACGTATATTGAATTTCAGTGAATGCATGTTTATTTCTTTATTTCATCACTGTATAATAATTACTATTTTAATTATATTGAGGGGGTTGATAAGAAGCCATTCACTATACATCCTCTTATACTATTCCAAAATAATATTGGTCCATTTTATTTTACTTATTAAAGAGTGGCGTGAAAAATATGTTATAAAATGTATTTCAAAGTTTTAGTAATGGTGCATGAGCTTTGTACTTTATAGCAGTAAATCTGACTTATTTATTTATTTTTTCACTTTACGTTAACTTCAATAAGAAAATGTTTACTACATTAATTTTCTTTATATAATCTGTATTTTAATTTTTAAATTAATATTTAATTTCAATTTTTCAAACTTGAGAAAGTTATACAACTCTCTCCCTTATGTTGACATAGGGATTTATTGTTTCACTATTAAATTTCAACGCTTGCGTAGATTTATGGTCCTTGTTTAAGGATTCTAATACCCGAATAGTTTCGGCTCAATTATAAGACGAATAGGTCCGTAAAAAAGAGAAGATTTATTTAATATCGGTGGCCTCTTAATGGCGTCGAGAAAGCGCCCGAATAACACGAGATGAATACTTACCTACAGATATATTCGGCACAAATTCCCTCAATTATAACCCTCTATCCTTACTTATAATAATATGTATATATTTATTTTAAGACTTTATATTTAAATATATTAGGGTTTTATATAAACAATATATATAGGAATATTTTAATCTGGGGTGAGGATAGCTAAAATATAGGTACTTGGGGTAACTTACTCACTCTCTATATCAACATAAAGGGTGTGCATAAATTGGGAACATAATATATATACAATGGGGGCCTATATTTATTATATCATAGCCTATGTATAACAATGGTTGTTTCACTTATTAGATTTAATAAAATACTTAACATTTTGTTTTAGCTGTTGTTTTATATTATTGCTCTTGTTCAAAAATGGTTTATATATACTGATAATCAAACCTATTTTACCAATACATTGATGTGTTATATATAATATATAGTAATAATCTATCCCGAGATAGTTTCGAATCAACATCACTTAACCTAATCGAGTACACGTAACCATCGAATAGCTGCACATTACCCCCTACATCCAAAAAAAAATAATAAATAATAAAATAAAAAAATTGGCTATACAAAGGAACTTTGAAAAGCCATATACTACTAAGAGTACCAATTAGATAATTAAATTACAATAAATTATTACAAAAAAAATAAATTATAAAAGATAAAGAGTATATTATTCAGATAGATTATTAGCCGCCACCCCACACATACCGTTATTGTAATTTATTTTAATAATTTTTATGCAAGGTTGGGTTGAGAACTGTTGGACACCCTTAACTGCGGTGGGGATTTAAGCGGTTTAACGGATCAAATTATACATTATGGCAGCTACGGGTTGATCACTTTGGGCAAAGTTTTTTGGCGGGCGGACTCCATTACATGTTTGGTTTAAATCTTGCTTGAAATTTCAGATTTGGGGGCAGGTTGACTTAGAGCTGATAGTACCTATATTACTATTTGGCTCAGGATTATACTTGCTATGACTTAGGGGTGATTATAAAGGAATTATTGAATTGAGGAATAACTTTTATCAAGTGATTGATGGTGTGTTTACTAATAACACTTATAAATTTAGATGTATATACGTAACAGATAATATAATACAATGATTGGTTTTTAAGTTTAATTATTATGATATTATAAATATTTATGTTTATGTTAAATTTTCATAAATTGTTACTATATAATATAAATTTATAGTATATAGTGTAGATAGTATAATCATACTCTTATGAGGGTGTGCTGTATACACGTAGGTGTTATCAGCTGATAATACATGTGTGATGCAGCTATTATAATATACTTTTTTATACTAGGTTTCAGGATATCCGGGGATTATGGTGTTGGAGATTGTATTGCATACAAAATCTTACAATAGCTACAGTTTGGATAGAGGAGGGTGACAATTGTGATTAAGAGGTATGGTTATTAAGGTTGGTTTAATCGAGACAATGCTTTAGACTTGCCCATTTTAGTGCGGGAAAAATTGTAAAAAAAATAATTGAAATAAGCAAAACTAAAATTAAAAGTTATGTCTTAATGGTTGTAATGTGGTCGATCAATTATTATAACCGGGGAACAATAGCTACAGCGAAATTAAGAGAAATAAGCATTATTCTCGTTGAGCATTCAAACTTGGACGAGGCTTATGTAACAAATTTTAGTTAGGATGAAGACACACTGTAAAAAATAAAAATATAAATATGTTTATATAATAATACTAAGGATAAGTGATCAAACTCAGGAAGATTATAGGGCTTGGATTTGTGTTTTTTTTTATGGATAGTGAGCTAGGGGAACATATATAATTATAGGCTATTTTAATTATGTCTATTAGCAATACGTAGCATTGCTACTCTGTGACTTGTTAAGAGTTGTAGTGGGGCAAATTATAAATAATAAAGTATGCTGTAGGCTCGATTCGGTGGTGCATATTTTTGTTAGCGCGGGTTTCGGGTCAATTAAGTTAGGACCGTCCTCTCCAAGAATCAACATATGAATTGAAACACAAGTCATGCATTGGCACTCTCCCGAACAGTCCCTTGTATCGGGCATTTCCAATTTGTGTTTAATATCTGTGAAATCTTTTACCAACTTCTTTTTTTGTTCACGTCACATCCCTTCTAAATCCGTTTCGGGGAAAAAGTCCACGATGTTCGTAGTTGGGTAAATAAGAACGCACCATTAATTATGAGCGCGCACATATTTTGTTTTATATAACAATCAAGTATCAGATTATATACCATCAGCTTGTTTGTAATTTTAATTTAAACAATTTCCTCTAAAAATCCTTATCCTGGGAACCTATCATCTACGGAATGCACACTTGAGCATGCCAAGTTTCATATTACCCGAGTTCTTTTCCTATAGTTTGCAATATTTTATGCTATTTGTCAGATGTAGGTGGTCTCATCATCCTCTAGGAAAAGAAAAGGGAAAAACCTGCTAATTATAGTATATATTGTAATATATGTGTGTCAATTTAATTGGTTTCTAGGCTAAAAGTATTAGTAGGAGTGATGAATTATTATATTAAGTGGTATATTGGTTTATTTTTATTATTAATATGTGGATAATTATGATTATTTAATAATTTTATAGGGTATGCTCGTTTTGGGTAGTAGATTAATAGTATTATTATTGGAGTTTAATAGTATTGTTTAGGTATATTGTTTTATGTGATCTATTTACTTTAAGATTGAAGTATAGTATAGATATTTATAGTATATATATAAAAGGTATTATAATTATATATATGTCGAGTGGTTTTTCTCTTTGTTTCTAAAAGATATTTAAAGCATTTCGTAAACATTTCTTAAATATGCTTATTTCAAGTTCTGTCTTGCCCCTTTATTTTCTGGAATTGCCTTCCGTCTTAACCTTTCCGATTCTATTCTCGCTGATTTGGACAGAATTTCCGTTCATCTTCAACTCTGTGAAGTTATATTCTTAAAAACCCAACTTCTCCAAATCCCCTCCCTCTTAAAGACACCTTCTAACTTCTTCATCTCTTCGATGACGGTGTCTCTCGCTCGTTCGCTGTGACAATATAAAGCATTCTGCCCTATCCATATAACAAAAAAAGTTGCTGAAAACTCATCTCACATACGGCTTAGTTTCTGCGGGCTCAAAGAAACTTGGAATTTCTGTGTAGACTGTGCACACTTTTTTTCTCTTTCGTCATTGCGGCACTATATCAAGGTCTCATCCGCCTTGTATGGAGTACTTACTGCTCTCGTATCTGGGGGCTCTGGGTCACTCCGGCTTCTTGAGGGTCCGAGCAAAGGCAAAAGCTTATAAACTGCCCGCTGGTATTCTAGTGCGACGTTTGACCCTCTATCTTTGCGCGCGATGTGGGGGCTTTTTATTCATCTTTTGCTATATGGTACCGTTGTTTTGTAGCGCGCAAGTGCTCGAAGGGAACGTCCACTCGCGCGACACCACCTTTACGGTACGTCCACGATGTCGGCTAACATTGAGTTTTGTGTTGAGTACTTAGTAACCAGAACTTGTTCGCGTGCGGGCTTCTTCTTTCCTGCCACCTCTGTTTTGTAAGCTCTTGCCATCTTCTGTTTTCTCAACTTTATTTAGTCTTCCTCTCACTGAAGCCTGCGTCTGCTGCTCATTGCGTAATTTGCGTTGGATGAATATTTGAGGCGTCAACCACCGGCCTCCTTGATTAGGGCTCTGCCCGTTGAGTGGTGGTGAACTGATTGTAAAATAATAGTGCATATATTTGATATATATTATATAATATATGATTTATATGTATATTTATAGTATATAGTATTTTAGTTTATAATATAATTTTAATTATAGATATATTTTATATATATTATATGGTGAGTAGCTGCTACATACATCGAGGAAAGAATGATCTCTCTTCTTATATTTCATGACTGTCAAAGAAGCATCAATTTTACTTACTAGAGGGTGCGTGAAGGTATATCGTTAGGTAGTTTCATTATGAAGGAAGCGGGTTCTGGATTGCAGGAATACTTGGTATGGAAGAGATTGCATTCCTTTACCGTCTTCTATATTTTGTTAATATTCACCATGCTGAATACTAGCATCAGTAGTGTTTACATTCAGGCTCTAATTATATTATGCAATAGCCAAAGGCATTTTAATTAATCCTTCTAGTTGTTTTTACATTCGGACATTCTGAGTGTGTCGCCAGTCTTTAGACAAAATACGGTTTTCCAGAATATCCTGGTGAAGTAGCCTGTACGCTATCCAATACTCGGTTCCTTTCACAATTTTCTAAAAATTACCTAGCTTATAATTAGCAGCATTATATTCTGCCAAAATTGACAAAATGGATTCGCCAACGTTTTACACTGTCTACTTCAATTTAACAAATGTTATTATAGTATTATAATATTCTGAATAA
This sequence comes from Trachelipus rathkii, assembly GCA_015478945.1. Taxonomy (NCBI): domain Eukaryota; kingdom Metazoa; phylum Arthropoda; class Malacostraca; order Isopoda; family Trachelipodidae; genus Trachelipus; species Trachelipus rathkii. The sequence goes on from JABUQX010087195.1 coordinate 7,190, forward strand.
TATGAAAATATTTTAGTTTGACGGTAACCGTGACCTTTCATAGTATATCAGTTGGCAGCTAGGAATGTAGTAAGTCATGGTAAGTCTATATAGTTATAACTATATAGATTGGGTTTGGTGAATATTATAGAATATTATATAAGTATTAGTTAGCTTATATAAAGGTAATTCCTTTTACTTCAGTAACGTATTAACAGATGTGTGTCTTCAGTATGTAGTGCCTATTGATCAACAAAGGGCCGTTTAGCACACATCAGATTCTTTAAGCCATTGCCAATCCTTAATAACCATAAATGCTAAACTGCACTTGTACTCATTGCGATGTCCGTAACACTGTTATCAGCTGTTTTGTAATTTGGATCTTTACAATTACTTTATGTCGTCGAAACATAAAAAAGGTCGATTCTAGAGGAAAACTTAAAACATATTTTGGAATCTGCATAAAAAATGTATAAAGAAACACAATTAAAAAAAAATAAGAAGAAACCAAAAATAATATTTTTTTGTTACATTGTGTATACAATCTTGTGTATTGTAGTGATCGTATTTGTATATATGTATGTATTTTTATTTTAATTCTTTGCGGGATGTAAAATACAGAGAAATGTTGGTATACTGTTTGTCGCCGAAAATCCTTGATTTATTCAGGATAGACGAAATCAGTGCGAACTCTAGTAAGTTGTATAATAAAAGAAACCCTGACAATAATCCTGTTTCACTAGAAACTTTACATGAAAAGTTATGTCTTGCATTGTTTTGGAACACTATACCATATATTAAAAGTGCAATAAAATTACAAAATTCTTGCATAAATCATTTAGGTGTGAAGTTCCTTAAAAACAGACGCGACATGTTTTTTTTCGTCTCAATTGTTTTTCATTTATTTCTATAGCTTTTTTCAACGTGACTGTGAACCTCTTCAGGTCGAAAATTTACACTCCTTTCTTTCCAATGATGGGGAAACTTATGAGTTTGGTGAAGTTCTTTCTATAGTGTGAGATAAAATCATAGATTGTGAAATACCGAGAGAGCTACTGTGTGAAGTGTTATGTACAATTGATGACAGAAAAGAAAGTTCCTCACATGCCTAACCATGGGAATTTCAAAGAATTGGATCATTTGATATTTTGTTCACACTTCTGTGAAAACGCCTTACAAACTCCATTACTTCGGGAGTTGGATGAGAGAGTGGATATGGCTTGAATTTCATCGTTCTCAAAGGGATCATCTGTTAAACGTCGAGAGGAGTGACTCGGTGCCGGTGTTAGGTTGTTATAGATATTCTGTTTGAAGTTTGGTTGGAAAGAAATGGTATAAGAACCGTTGATTTCTAATTTTGATAGAAAACTGAAATATCGGAGGATTTATAGATAGAAGGTACCACAGAAACACACTGGAAAAGTGAAGTCAAATAAGGACCTATGGCAAGCCAGATTCAGAGCTAAATTTGAGTCCGAACTGAATCAGAGGAGCATATGAAACCAGATCCGACGAGAGTCTCAAATCCTTAACATTGAGGTGATAAATTAAAATTGTGTCTGTTTTGATCCTATTGACAAGCTCCTCAGCAATGGTCAAAGATACCGATCGCGCGATTTTAGCTCGGGGTGCCAGAATGCTTGTAATATTAATGAGAAGGACGTTTGATTTACGCCCGAACAAGTTGGTGGCACATTGAAGAATGAAAGGCCCTATGAAGACTATATCGTGCACAGAAATCAAGAGCGTTATGACATATATGCAATTTCCTGGTCCTTCCGACTTCAGCTGTGTAAATATTCCATGGGTGTCTTCGAATACATAACTGGCTTTTTGTATGGTCTGTAACCTTGTATATTTCTAAGGCCAACCCTCGATGTGTCTTGATTTGTGTAGAACGTCCTTATAGGGATTTAGTTTTAAAAGATCCTTATCATGGCTTTGATATGTGCATAATAGTCAAGGTTCGATTGAATCAGAATCGCTACATCCTTGCCATTGCATCTACTTACGACACACATTATCGTGGAGGAGGAGTTCGCGAATATCTCCTGTGGCGCTGATTCGTCAGAATGCTAGCAACACTGACTCATGCATCCAGTCACTTCTTATCAATTTTATATTTACAGTCGCGTGGGGCTTCCGCATTAAAAGTCTGTTTCGGGTCCTGAGTGAGATTGTGCCGATTAATTATGTCATAACCTGCAGAGTATTTTTTCGGAAACGAGAAGAATGTCTAGTAGATGGAGTTAAAAACCTCCCTGAAATCCTTAGCTAGCAGTTTAGCCTGTTACGGCAATCAATAGTATATGCGATACTAGCCGTGGCCTGAATCCAGCCTTATTGCCCTACCCTTACTTTTGCGGCGATGGTCGAAAAGTTCTACTGTTCTTTCAGAACGTGATATGAAAACCTCTTGCGAACGTCTCACCAGACTCAAACGCCTTGCCTCGCTTATCAACGAGTGCATTGTCAATTGAAATTTTGAACTATTATCCTCTAATCTGTCGCTACGCACACATAGTAAATTGCCGTACAGTTTGGGCCGCTTGGCAAGGGAAGTCATACTGATCATATCATTCTGCTTTTACCGCCAGATTCACATGAAGATTCACAGCACTACTCAAATATGCTTCGCGTCATCTCATCTGTATCGACTTAGCTTTAATGCGCTATCACTACTGCTACCACTACAGTTCTATCGTATGTGAAGATCTTTGTCACTACGCTAAACGCTCAGATGCTGCAATGACGACTGCTAACCCTACTGGTTGTTAGATAGAGGATTATGAACAACAACTACTATCCTAACTGCTACTTCTGTGTATCTGTAATGACTGTTAAGAGAAGGATCTTTAGCACTAGCTGACTAACTCGCTAACGGTTTTCTACAATACCGACTAACTACTAATGCTATCTCTTTCTTGCATTCTAGCTGTATGAGCACTATTTACTACCCTACTATTTTATTTGCGACGAGGAGACCGATATTAGTGGTAACTATGGGCTCTGTATGTTGTCGTCTCACTTATTCTGTATTGGCTCACTTTCCGTGCAGAGTTGGATTTTTAAGCGCCCTACTGTTCTTGTCTTCTGATTGGCTCATTATCATCGTTCTGTTCTTAGGCGCCTGTTTGCATTCGTTTTGAACGGAGCCAATCTCATGGGTCCTATGAATCTTTCGTCCTTGCGGAAGCGGAAGTTCACATTATATTATTCTCGTGGACTTGGCTGTGTGTATTGTTCTGCTGCTATTGGTTGGATATTTTGCCTATGTTTGCCTGTTCGACCAGAGGACTTGTGATTTTACTGTTATTGTTGGTATTCCGTGGAGTCTGTATGTCCGGGTGGTTTGTGCGTAGATTGATTTGACAGTTAATTCTGGTCATGTTGGGTCCGTGCACAACGGGAGGAGCACACTGCTACGAGAAAGTTGATTTGTGTTGGTGCGTGGAGGAAATCTTAAATAGTATCAGCAATAACAAATAGGGACAGCAATATACATAATTTTTCTCCTCGGCTTTACGAGGCCGGATATGAAATGATTACTTGGACTCCAGTGTTGCAGAAGTCTCCGTTTGCTAGCTTCAACACCGGTGTATATTGCTCCACTTGTTGGATTAACAAGATCTTCACATTGTTTCTCCTCAACCACAACCAAATAGCTAAACAGTGTATGAGAACAGAGGATACCTAAAGCATCAGCGTCTCTTTGCACCAAAGTAGATTGGACGTCTTAGAACGACATATGCTGCTGATGTATTTGGCTGAAATTGCCAAAAATTCACAGAAGGTCAAAGTGGTTGAGCCAGGAAAGTTTAAATAAGAGGCAGATCAAGATCTGGTTAGTTATTTTGCAGATTTTGAACAATATTGTTCATATCAGTGGTTAAGGTTGCTTGGTAGGTAACTGGAGGGATAATTTCTTCAGCTGTATAACTTGTTGCTTAAAAAAGACAGGAACTATAGCTCAATAAAGAAAACTTTATTGTCCTGGTATCTTGGTGCTTAAAGATGACAGGAACTATAGCTCAGTAAAGGAAACTTTATTGTCCTGGTATCAGCAAGAAGAACACCTTGCTAAGAAAGCCTACCGTGGATTAGTGATGAGAGCGCATGATTCTCTACGTACTGCTTTTCTTTTGAGTCTTCCTCCTTATGTGGAAAAAAGAATATCAGATTATATAAAACAGCAAGATGAAGATAGTAATGTTCGTGTTACATGGCGGAAAATAGTTAGTCTTGCAGACTCTTACGATAGAGACTATAACAAAGGGAAGAATGTAACTGCTTCTTCTGGTAACAGTACGGGGATGGCTTCTGATCAACCAAAACAATACATGGACCAGACTATTAGAATAGATGTTGTTAATCCGGGTTGGTCAGATGTTCTGCTGAATTCGCAACACTCACAAACTTCCAAAACATCTAATTCTCGCCAGCAAAATACACGAAACAATAAACACAGTTATCCCTCATCCAATAATCAGAATATACGTAATCAGACCCAAAACACTTACACACCAACATGTCACAATGAGAATACTACCCGAAAACAACTCGTTTGTGATTACTGTGAGAATGTTGGGCACGTGATGGATGAATGTTATAAGTATCTTTGTATATGTTCATATTGCAGAAAGAGGGGGTATGTAAGGTCTGAATGTAGATCCTTAAGATCTCCACGCTCAAAACAAACAAATTCTGGTAGAGTGTGTCCATTTTGCAAGGGCCCACATGCCGGAATTAACTGTCCACAGAGAACACCACCGCGCAATGTACAAAGGACTCGGAGGTTACCCACACAACACAGATCACCACAGACCTCTGGTCAAAACAGAAAACACAATTCCCCACTCGCGGACAATCAACACAGAACACAGACTACTACACGTGACTCTCCGCGGCCGCAGCGAAAGTTTTTAGACCCCTGTGACTGGTTAAAAAGTCACACTTAGAAGGCCAATCTCCACGGAAATGAGTCCTCCAGTGGAGAATGGTTTGCAGCTCATGAACCATCATGCAGAAACAAATGTAGTAAGTAGAAGTAGTAATAGTCACATACTTTCAGATAAAATAGTAAGTAGTGACAGAAGCAGTGCTAGTACCTTTAAAGTAGCTGTAGACTCAGTAGTAATTAGCAGTAGTGCTAGTAATCTTCCAGACACCATAGTGACTAGTAATAGAGATAGTCACTCTTTCATATCCAGTAGTGTGTAGTAGCAGTAGTAGTTACTCCCTTACAGAACCAGTAGTCGCAGTCGCAGTAAGTAGTATTCCTGTAGAAACTGTCGTGTTAGGAAGTAGCGATAGTTGTTGTGTCAGGCAGGCCAAACCCGCAAAAAACATGGATGAAGTACATGACATCGCAGAAAATGATATTTGTCATGTGCACCTGGCAGTAAAAAACTTTGCAAATACAGATGATATGGTTGTTGCTATAAATCTTTGCCAGGCAGATGTGGATCCCTTGATTGTTTGCGTGAAATTAGACCACAACAGCTCGAATGTGTATGAATGCCTTGTCGATAGTGGGGCAGGTGTAAGTTTGGTGAGTGATGCAGTATTGCAAAGCTTGAATGGACCAGTTGAACTTTTGCCGTCTGCAAAAGTTGGGGTTGGAGCTATCAGTGGTTTCGGAAGGGGTAACAGAATTCCGATTGAACAGTATGTCAATCTAAAACTGCAGTTTCAAGGTGGATTTGAAACCCAACCCACAGAATGTTTCATTGTCCCCGAAGAATATATGAAGTTTGCTCTAATATTGGGCACTTACTCCTTACGGGATAATGAGCTGTCAGATTTGGCCCAGAAGGAACTCGTTCGTCAGGAGGATAACGATGAGATAACAGTAATAGCTACATGAATTAGTCGCCGCAGTGTGCATACCCATCCTCGCGTGGGTCGAATCACAACATTAAATAGTAATATGTTCAACAATTCCAATATTGACGAACTAGATATCCTGAATAATCAAGCTAATGACAAAGATCTAAAGTTGATCATTAGAGGCTTTCAGAATAAAGTTATTAATCATGGTTGTTGACTCAGGGTTAATAAAATGTACTGGCAATACAGATCGGCGCTAGTATTCGAAAATGGGATACTTTTCCATAAACTAAAGCCGGGAGAAATGCTGTATGTCATCTCTCTTGAGTTTCTTGTTCATATAGTTTTAGGCCTTCATTTTTCCTGTGCCCATATCGGACGAAATAAACTTCTACAGCTTATTTATAAACACTCTTGGCACCCGCGTGTAAACCGGGTGGTTTCAGACATCGTTAGATGTTGTTCGATCTGTCAAAGACAGAAAACATTTTCTTCCATTATGACACCTCCGATGTTAAAGATATTATCTGAGTATCCATTCAACTTTTGTGCAATGGACTTGTTACAATTTCCTCAAACAGGTTCAGGTCTATTGTTCCTTTATCAAACAAAACTAGTCTTTCTGTTTCTAAGAAATTTAAACATCAGATTCTTCCATTTCTGCCAAAAATTTAAAAAATAGAATTCTCACCGATAACGGTGTTGTGTTCACTTCTCAGACTTTTCAAAATGTTCTTCAAGAAGATAACATCAAGCATATAAGAACTTCTCCGCTTCACCCTGCTAGCTTTGGGGTTTGTGAGAGCTTCAACAGAAGTCTCATTCAGATAATCAAATGCTAGGTGCTTGAAAATCCTAATGGTTGGGATGAGGAACTTTCATCTGTTTTTATTTATACTAACACAGCTCATAGTGCTCTCGGTATTTCCCCATCTGACCTTATCTTCCAGAAGGCAGATTCTCCAACACACAGGTTCCCTCAATATTGGAAGGAAGGCAGTGCGAACTTTCGACCTTTTCGTGTAGGGCAGAAAGTGTGCTAAAAAGAAATATTTTGCACTGGCACTAGCACTATTCAGAAATTCCAGTGAGCCGATAAAAGGCCAGAATTAGTAACAGAAGTTAATGATAACAGGGTTACTTACCTTGTTAGACGTTCTACTGACCCACCAAGCAGACTACAGAAAGTCCATTTCTCTCACCTAAGATGATGAATAAATATTCCAACGTACCTTCACAAATACTTATCTCGCAACCCTGAAGTGCGCGAGAAATTCTTTACCGACGAAGATAAAGAAGATGAATGCCAGAAGACTCTGATTACTTCAGGTCGCAACAGCTCTTCAATATCAGGTGATGATCTTGAAGACGATCCATTTCAGTCTATCCAAGAAATGAAGAAAATGAATTGAGGGATTTTTCAACAAATCCTAATTCCCATGATCCATTCTCTAGTTCCTGACTTAGGATCAATATAGAACAACTGAACGTTTATACTTCGGAATCAACGATGCTCTTGTGAAATTCAGCTCCTTCAACCTACAGGTTCCAACTTCTCGTTCTCGCGCCAAGTTACTTTGGTACTCCCTCCAATGATAACGAAGGATTTTCCTTCACGAACCATCGCGGTCCCCCTTTATCTTTGCAACTAGTATGTTTTTTTCTGCTGACTTCTCCAATTTCTATTGGCGCAGTCACGGTGTGTATATCCATGCCCTATGATAGCCGTTGTATGATTTCTATACTCATTGAGGTATCCTTCACAACTTCAAGTACTCTGCTTTTGCACCTGTTAGGTCACACTTATTGTGTTGTCACCAGTTCTGCTTCACAATCTCCGTTCTATAACACCCCAAATACAGGTCGCATCAACTCGAGTTAGTATATATATATATGTACGTCTCGGGAGTTTATTTCAATGATAGACTTCAATTCAAAGCTCGCTTGTCCTACACAGTCTCAGTGACAATTCTATATACTCAACAATTTTACCTCTGGGTTTTCCAGGATTTCAATTAGTACTTTCTAGTTTCCAGTTTCTAATTGCTTTACTTCTCATTTCCATTCTATTTCCTTCGTCTTCTCTTCTGTTCGATTCAAATCAAGTTTCCATCACTAGTTCAAAACATCCACCAGCTCCAATATAATGTAGTCATGTGTGAAGTGTCGTAAAGTGACCTTGCCCTCTATCTCTAACTTTTGAGCAAAACGAGTGATTCTTGAATAAGTGCACATGGAGAGATGGAAAGATTTAAACCATGTTCTGAAGCTTCCTCCCCTGTCCGTTCATCCGACGTATGGGACCGGGGTACCTGTTTTAACGAATGTAATGGAAACCTCCTCTAAAGAATAACGAAGTAGTAGAAGGAGGGAGCAGTTGTTATAGACATTTTTGTTTACTGTTTACAGTCTATTCTATAATAATTGTTCAACAGTACTGTCAGTTATGAGCTTAGCCAGTTTCGTAAACACTTGTTCTTTGTGGTGTTTGCTTCTTCTCTCATTTCCGTTTCCTTCTCATTCTTCCTGGTTTCGAGATCTGGGAAGGGGTTGCAATATATGCTCGCAGCGAATGAAATTAGCGAATCGATGCGATGAAATTAGAGAATGCATGATGCTAAATTCGAATGTAAATGCGGATACATGCACTCATTAACAACTCTTTCATCTTAAAATAGTTCAGTAGATTTTCTAGTTATGTAGAATCTTTACATTCATCTCAGCTTCACTGAATACCCGCCTATAATTCTATCAGACAGAGTTGTTGTTGAAGTAAATCTTATTATTAAATTATTTCATAATATAGAATTTTTGTAAATCATAAATTGTAAATTTTACCTTTATAGGTTAGCTATTCAAATTTATTATTCTAATCTCATTCTAACAACAGTTGACAGAGTGAAGCTTGCCTTCGGGAATTCACCAGTATGTACTTATGAATATGTGCCAACAGCTCGTACATTCTTTTTTATATAATTAACCCCTTTCTTAAAAATTGTAATAATACCTATTAATTGAAGCAGTAAAATTATTGATATTCGGGTAAAAATTGGTATATATATATTGCTGTTAAATAAAGTAAAAAAGAAAAAACTTAATACAGTAAAAAAAGTAAAATATATGCTATATAGCATTTTCTCGTTAAAAAATTACAAACTTTTAAATAATAGAAATTAAATAATACTTAATTGTTTAATTAATAATGAGTGAAATCAAGAAAACAAAAATACATATCAGAAAATATGATGTATTAATATACATTCATTTAAAAATTATTATCTGTTGAATATTGAAAAAACAGTATTTGTTAAAAATTGAAATTACAAAAACAGAATAAACGAATAAAAAGATTAATTAATTACTTATTAAATTAATTGTAAATATTCTCAGTAAAAATTGTTAATTATTCAATAAATTTGTAGTTATGAAAAGTTAATTGTATTGTTTCTCACTTACACCCTAAACGATTGCAAATAATAGAACAGTGTATTCTTATCTGCAAAGTAATGAAGAACTCCCTAGCTGTCGCCAAGAGAGTTAGAACTCTCCCCCGAGAGAAAAAACTGCTTAGGAAGAGTTCATATGGTGCATAATCAGGGTGGATTTGATAGCTCTGGCGCACATTCATGAGTGCCCTTCCGCTTGAACCACATCACTTCAGACGTAGACTCTCATTCATATGGCGCTTACTACTCTTGGCCTTGCAGAAAAATCGCATTGACAAATGGAAAAAAAGATTGGTTACAGTCTTGACGCCACCTGAACTCACGTCGATGGGGTACCCCGTATATGATAAACATCAACCAAGTTGCATTAAAAGAACACGAGATAAGAGAATATCTATTAATTCCCCCATTAAGACAGTGTATGTCTTCTAACCAAAAGCGGATCACATAAGCATGAGTCCGTCTTTGCCCAGACACTCAAAGACGACACATCCAGTCCCTCGTTGATGAGAGAACCTCGAATCGTGCTTTTAGCCGCTTTGAAATTGGCGTATGTCAGTATATATCTTTACGGAAGTTTAGACAAAGAGGGAACGCTTTGCTTAGCGATTCTTCCGCCTCCCTCAGTAACAGACCATCCAAGTTTATGCTGTTAAATTTTAAGTTTGCATATTATTCGTGGTCTTCAGTTCATATATTTGGTTTCGATTTCCTGCTTGTGTATATATGAGGAGTTGTTAGTAGTGGAGGTCAGTGTTCCAAGCTCTTTGGTTTGTGTTTAGTTCAGGCAGAACATGGGGGAAGTATTTTCTGACAAGTGGCCGGTGCCCCGAAGAGTTTGACTGACCACTCTAACAATGTAATTCAAGACCAATGGGCCTTCCGGTGAAGGAGCGAGGGTGGGTTGAGTGCAAAAGGTGGGCGGTGACGTAGATAAGTGAGGAGAGAGAATTGCGGAACTGTCGGAAGGAACAGGGGTCGAAGCGGGTGTGGAAGGTGGTGGCGCGCGGCGGCGGGGGGGCGGCCGAGAGCGGCGCAGAGCCAGATGAAAGCGGTTACTGGGCGCAAGGCGGGGGGATAGGGGACACGCGGGGGGAGGGAGGGGCTGGTGCGGTGCGGGCGGGTAGCGAACTTCGTATATCGTGGCTGGCTAAGGAAAGAACCGAGATAAGAAATGAGAATAACTGAGATACCACTTGAACCATTGACACAACAGAAAGTGGATAATAGGTAATGAACGTCGGCGTTGATGGAAATTCCCTTGAAGCAGTTTAACAAAAAGAAAAGTAGATGATATGTAAAAAGGAGAACATTATCCAATCCTTTTAATTTGAAAAATAAATAACATGAAACAAATAAAATAGCGGATAATGAAGAGAGAATTACTTCTTACTTTTATTAATACTAACAGATTTTAAATATTTTAAAAAGAGAATTTGCTAAGTCCGCATTAAAAAGACATAAAAAACTATAAAGCTTACTCTTTAAATGATTTAGCAATGGAAGAAAGTTCCATTAATCTTTTTCTATGACAACAAAACATAATAAATACGACCGTGAATTGAAATGACCTTGCCTTATTTAAACAAGATTTAATTTTCCATGTTATAAATACCAAAGTAAGCAATTTAATAATAATAAAGCACCTTATAAATAATCTTTGTTAAACTCTGCTTGCTGGTTCACTATGATACGCAAAAATTCTCAGTTCCGCCATGAAAGTTACGCTCTACCAAGGGATAGGATTGGTTCGGAACAAATATAAAAACGCCAAGACAAAAGTTCTTGCCCAAAACTGAGTAAGTTTCTACCTCAACAAAATTTTAAATAAGCATAAACTTATTTATAAAACATAACACATAAAATGAAAGCTAAAACATAAACTGGAAAAGAAAAAAACAGTGATGATAACACAGATCGATGAATATTAATAAATAATTAAATATATTTATTATTATGTAACTGAACTACTTGAATTTCTACTCCTTGAATAAACAGGATTTTGATAATTGAAATATAGCAAATATTATGAAAACAAAAATGAACAAATTTGGTGACACTAAATAATAAGAAACTATACTGAAAGACGTGCCCTGGTAATTTACAAATTATCTGGCGAGGTTTATGTATATTTTGTTGTAATGGAGAAGATGCTCCTACAGAAGAAGAACCACCGCTTTACTAAACATAAACATGAACCATTATAATAATTCTTCATTTTATTCAGCTGACAAAAACTCATATAAGCATATTTTACTGTCTAACAAACTATATCATAACTTAACCGTTCTGCATAATTCCAATGAAATAGGAAATTCCGATAAAGTCTGATTCACATATTGTTTAGCAAAACAAATTATATTTCTGCAGACAATAGTTTTTTTAGCATAAATAACTTTAAAGTCCTCGCAAAGCTGAAAACATGGTGATGTAAACAAAAGTAATAGAACTGCATAAAAAATATACAACTAATATAAAATCTTCATGCACACATAGCCTAACATACAAAGTAGGTCTGCCCATTTGTGCATTAATAAGCATAAAAATGAATTAAACTTCTAAACTACAAATAAATAAAACAAATTTTAAAATCATTATATAATAAGAAAACAGAAAACCACTTTATCCATACTTTCACAATTTCGCAACATTATAAATTTGGGTTTTGTGGGGGAAAATATGATCCCCCTTACAATGTAAACAAAAAATTTCCCAGTTTCGGTCCTCATTTCATTCAGTTCTCTTGTACTGTCCAGTACAATTCCATCCGTTTTGTCGCCGCCTTCCATTCATTTATACAGATCTTCAGTTACGAACAAATTACGATTACAAGAAAACTGAGTGAGGGAGTAATTTTAGTGCGGGGGGATGTTGGGGGTTGCTGTCGCAGTGGCTCCAACTCCACCCTAATATATACAATTACAGTTTATCACTGATATATATTTGGTTTGTCCATCACTGGATATATATTTTACAGTATATATATTTATTTATTAAATATATTTATATTTATATGTGATGTACTCTTGTAATCTTTAATCAGTTCTTCCTCCATCCTGCTAATCATTTTGTTTTTTAGGCCTTTTGATATATCATAGTTAGGCATTTATAGCTAAATTGTGATATTTTCTGTCGAGCGGACCACATTATAGTGTCCACCACATTCCAACAAGATTTCTTGTGGACGAGGAATAATACCTCTGTAAAAGTAAGAAATTACTTTTACCTTTGTTATTGTGCTTATATGCTCTTTTAATTCTAGAGGTGTGTTGTTGCTCCATTGTTGAATTGTATGGCTTATTCTTTTTTGTTTTATCAGATTCTTCAGACCAGACATCGTCTCACGATCACAAGCACCCTTGCGGAGGGATACTCATAATCACCTAGGGTAAGCCTCAATACAGTGTATCAATTTATTATTATATATTTTTCTATGTTTACTGCTATGGGGCAAACTTTTTATGTTTATGCCTATATTCCTACAGGTGCTTTTTCACGGACCACTGTTTTCCAGAATTGCTTTTTCAGGACCGTGCTTTTTCAAGGCCGTGTTTTTT
>JABUQX010087195.1:22500-25000 GCA_015478945.1 Trachelipus rathkii
GAAGAGTACCCCTGCAACGATTCTAACTGAATGAAAATTAGCAAGAGTGATAGGAGAACAAGAATTTTTCCACACCCAATACCCAATACATATTGTGGAGAATCGAACCCACCCACGTGTCTCTATCCAGAGGCTTGAGAACAAGCACATCGAACCATGGATCTGAGAGAAAAAGATTTAGTCGAAGAAGAAGAAACCTGCTCATCCCATCAACCATTTAAAGCTCCCACTTTATCGGCAGAAAGCTGCAAATCGTTCTTCAGAGTCAAAGCAGCCACTTCAATTATAGCTAGCATAGAAGTAACGCAATGCCCCCCAATTGGCCCAATGAAAGTGTCAGAAAAACCGCATAGGGCAGGATGGAGCTGTTGGAGAGAAAGTATTAAAATTAAAGATATAAGGTTGTGTTAGATTTACCGATAGGCACAAGTGTGTATTATAAGAGAAAACTATGGGAAACATAGTCAAGTGTGTCAGAATTGGTTGGACGATCGGAATGGTTAGTTCTTAATAGTTGCTTCCAGATCGTTTAAAATATGAATATTCGCTTCCTCCTCACCTAAATCCAGTATGAGAGAACCCATCCATCAAGGTGTACATGAATCCCCTAATAGAGACATCATATTTAGATAGAAAAATATGGCAGTTTCTGAGAAGTAGTAATGTATCCAAAAAAGCCATGAAAATTCTTCTTTACGGGGAAACAGTAGCAGAACACAGATTATTGTGAGTAGAAGAAGGAGATTTAAAGCCACCAGAACATTGAAGTTAGGAGATTCGAGATTCTCGAGACGTGTTATAGGAGTGTTTATTACATAGGCATAGGTTGCATAAAAAAAAACGTTCGTTTTTTTTATTAAAAAAAACAACGTTTTTTTTTAAAAAAGACCAATGGCCAAAATTTTTTGTTTTGTTGTTTTTTAAATTACTTATTTTCAATATATCAAGTCTTTTTAGGGTATTTAGCATTGAAATACAGTAAATAAATATGTTTAAAAAGAGGTAACATATATTAAAGTAGATTTAGCTAATAAATTTATTAGTGTCTGGCAATAATTATACATTTCACATGAATCTGATATTATTATAATCATTATTATTATATTATATTATATTATTATTATATTATTACTATTATTATATTTATTATTATTATTATTAATATTATTAGATATATTATTATATTTTATTATTATATTATATTAAGATTATTATTATATTATATTATTATTATTATTATTATTTATTATTATATAATATATATATTATATATATTTAATATATATATATATAGTATATATATATTATATATATATAAAGTATATATAAAATAATATATATAATATATATATAAATTCTTCATCTACCTTTTTCCCCAAGACTGGTGATAAGGTGCGTAACAAGCATCAGAAAAGAAAAGCAGTAGAAAATATGACAAAAGTCCGAAAAGAAAGCCCAGCCTTACCCCCCTCTCTGTACCATTAAGTAAGAGCTTGTCGCAGTCAAAAAATCCACCAATAGCTTCACGGACTGCGACGACCCTCACTATGGTGGTAAATCGTCAAGTGTAAGGGTTCATCCCTTGACCCAGGGCCACAACCATACCCACTCACAAAACCCAGCCATTCTCTCTAATTATGCCACCTTTATTCTCGCCTCTGCCAAACTCACATTCTCTCCTTCGAAACCATTGTTACGACTCAATCACCACTTTTCTTCGATCTCCCAGCACGTCGTTTTCAACACACTCGCCACTATACATCTGCCTAAACCAACCGACTATCCATTCATCCTTTCACATGACCAAACCATCGAAACATACTTTCATTTATTCTTCTCATTTACCCTTCTTCACACCACACAAGTCTCTAATATTTCATTCTCATTTTGTAATTCTTCTCCACACCTAGCATTCCCCTAAGAATTCCATCTCAACACGTACTTTAAATCTATAACTTCTATTCCAGACCATAGTCTCATCACTATACATTAACACAGTAAACAACATACCCTCATGTAAGACCCTAGCTCACAAAGGACTGTCCCTTTACATTCACAACGATTTAATTCACCACCACCCTTCTCCATTCACAACTTTCCCACTAAACTCTGCATCATCCGTCCCTTCCATCCAACATATACCCTAAATATTAAACTCAGACACTTGTTCCAGCTGCCTTCACCATCAACATAACTTCACCACAGGACTGTCCCCACTCAACAACCATAACCTAACCTCTATCTAGGTTACTTTCAAACCCCTCTTTTACACACCCGCCAAATCTCTTAGCCAATCCTCTCAAACTCTTCAGATTCCCACACAAAACCGAAATCATCCGCATATAATAGGTAGGCACCCACTCATCTCCATCATTCTAACCACCATTTCCGCCACCCCCACCTCATTCTTTCATAACCCCATCCATATACAAATGAAATAACAAGGAGACATACACAACCCTGTCTCACTCCTATTAATACTAAAACCAATCACTTTTGA
>JABUQX010087195.1:30000-38982 GCA_015478945.1 Trachelipus rathkii
ATTTAAGAACTACTTGTCTGAGTGATATATAGTACCTTTAGAGAGACTTCTTTGGTTTGTCCTTACTGATCTTCTTTACGTCACTTCATTTTAGACTAAATGTTCACAAATTAAAAACATGGTTAAACCACTTATTTTTTTAATGAAATAAATTTAAAAAGGAAAGCTAATTCTCGTCCCGACACGCGAGACCTATTCAGGCTAAGGGACTGGATTTCTTCTTGACTCAGTTCAAGTGTGTTTCAGTTTTTCTGCTATTTTCTTCATGGTTTTGTTGAAATATTTTGATGTTTCATATTCATTTTGTATAAAATCTTTCTTAACTTCACCGGGATGCTTATTGTAGTTGTTAACTATTATAAATGCAAAGGATTCCATGATTTGCGATGGGTCGTGTGATTGATATTTCTGATCATCTTTATATGTTGATATTGTAGAGTGGCCTTTGTTACGCCTATGACTTGTTAAAGCTGAATTTATGCTGTCCCTGTGCAGGTCATCTGTATGTTGATGTTTCTTCTTGCAAAATCTTATGTTCACCTATATATGTTTATTGCAAGTATTGCAGGGATGTGATATATCAGCTTTGGGACGATTTTCTTTTCGTTTTGAGGTTTGGGAATGTTTTTGAGTGATTTTTTTGATGAATGAGGTAATTTTGTAATATTGTTTAACGAATATAAGGTAATTGAGGAATTGGTAAAAAGAGGTTTGCATTTTTCGGGGAAATATAGTACCTCTTTTTTGCTTTGTAAATGCTTTTGTATGAAAAAATCAATAGTAAAATTGATTTAAAGTATGTGGATTATTAGTCTGATGCTAGAAAGGGGAGAGCATACCGAAAAAGCACCGAAAATAGAGATGAACAGAACAGCTAATTTGCGTGTTTGGGGAATGATAGATAGCCAATGTGTATAGTTTGGTGCGAATGTTGGTTTTCTATAAGTAAATTGCAAGTAAATGTTATTCCATGTGATTAAGTATCGAGGAAGGGATAGAGTTTGGAAGGCATTCTATCGTATACGAACTGAAGGATGAAGAGGTAATAACGTTTAGACATCATTAGGTGTTGTTTGTGAGGAGGGAGACAAAAGTCATCTACATAATCAATTCCAAAACTATGTTTAATAAAGGGTGGGTAAAATATGATAAATTCTGTTAGTTCCATATATATTTTACTGAGTATGGGAGACAGATCCCAAACTCAGGCCGAAAGTTTGTTGTAGAAATTACCATTAAAATGAAAGAAATTTATGTTGTAATGAGAGATTAATCAGCTGTTTTAATAATGAAACGGGAAAGCCAATCTCTCATTACAACATAACATCTTTCATTTTAATGGCAATTACAAACAAACTTTCGGCCTTAGTATGGGATCCCCCACTGTCTCCCATAATCAGTAACATATATATGGGACTAACAGAATTTTATCATATTTACCCCACCCTTTATTAAACACTAGTTTAGATTAATATAAAGATTGACATTTGTCTCCCTCCCGCACACACCAACCCTAATGATCCTAAAACTATATGAACTCTATTCATCCTTCAGTCAGTATACGATAGAAATGCCTTCAACAACTCTATCCCCCTCGATACCTAATCACTGAATAACAATCACTTGCAATTTACTATATATAGAAAACCAACATCAGCCCTCAATTATATACATTGGGCATCAAACCACCAAACACAAAATTAGCTGTTCTTTCATCTCTTTTTCTCCGTGCTTTTCGTATAGGCTCTCCCCCTCTTCTAGCACAAAACTAAAACCATCCACAATACTTCAAATCACTTACTATCCTGAGTTTTTCACCACAAAAAGTATTAAACAAAGCAAAAAAAGTACTAATAGCCACTTTTCCCGAAAAAATAGCAACACTCCTTATTTTACCAATTCTTCTCAATTACCGTTATATTCGTTAAAACAAATATTACCAAAAGAAATTACCCTCATTCCATCAAAATAACATCACTTTAAAAAAACATTCTCAAACCCCCAAACAAAAGGAAAATCTCCCCCAAAGCGTATATATCACATCCCCTGCAATACTTGCATTAAAACATATATAGTAAACCATAGATTGCCAAAGAAGAAAAAATCAAACATACAGATGACCTGCACAAGGACATCATAAATTCACTTTAACAAGTCAAGCGTAAACACAGGCACTCTATCAATATCAACAATATAAAGACGATCAGAAATATCAATCACACAACCATCGCAAAAATCATGGAATCCTTTTGCATTGTATAATAGTAAAACTACAATAAGCATCCCGGTGGAAGTTAAGATAGATTTATACAAAATTTCTGAAAAACATCAAAATATTTTCAACAACACCATGAAAAAATAGCAGACCAACTGAAACACCACTTGAACTGATGAAGATCAAGAAAGAAATCCATTCCCTTAGCCTGAAGAGGTCCCGTGTCGGCAACGAAAATTATCTTTCCTATTTTAAATTTATTTCATAAAAAAAAGTGTCGTTAACAATGTTTTTAATTTGTGTACATTTAGTAATAAAATGAAGTGACAGTAAAGCACAACACTAAAAAAGAATCCAAGGCCTCCTCTCTAAAGTATAATATATATATATTATATATATATATTAATATATATATATATAGATAATATAAAATATAATATATATATAATATATATAATAATAATATATATAAATATATCCTAATATATATATATATATATATATAATATATATATATAATACGGTATTATATATATTAATATATATTATATAATATTATATATACTATATATATATATATATATAGTATATATATAGATATATATAATATATATATATATACCCGGTATTAATATAATAATATATATTAATTTATTAAAATATTAATAATTTGAAAGAATTTGCCGAAAATATTTAATTTTTGAAGATATTTACTTAAATAAATAATAAAACATTAATATTTTTAACCAAATAAATTTTTTCCTTTTCCGAATTCGTTTGATATATAAAATTTCGAATATTTTTATGATAAAAACTCGGAAAAATTATAATTTGGCCTCAATTTAATTTGAAATCATAGTAAATACCAAAAAAAATTGATTATATTGATGTTTATATATTTTGCATCAATTTATAACAAAAGAGTAATGGAAAAAATATATTGTTTTATTTTGTTGTGATTTAACCCTCTATTATTTAATGAAATTACAGTTAAACCCCGTTGAAAACCCCAGGTTTTCCTGATTTCTTGCCGGCGCCGGGCGGTCCTAAAAATTGCGGGGTTGGCCGGGGCCGGGGCCCCGGTCGGTTCCTAGCCCTGGACCATGATGGTGAATGCTTCCGCTATATATGCTCAACGTTTCCGGGTCTGAGTTACGAGAAGAAAAAAAGCTGGGATATTTGATAACCCACAAATACGGACACTCCTCCGTGATGCTGCCTTTGCTACAACAATGACTGTGTTAGAGGCAAGAGCGTGGAATGCTTTTTCAGATGTAGCACAGAAATTTTCTGGGGAACAGGAAAGGCGAGAACCACTAACATTGTACAGAACTGCTAGACAGTTTTCATTCTCATGGATGTAGAATGAATATAAAGTTGCACTATTTACATTTTTTTTCTTTTTTTTTCCACATTAAAAAATTTCCGGATAACCTAGCGATGTTAGTGATGAGCAGGTGAACGCTTCAAGATCTAAAGTTCATGGAATGACGTTACCAGGACAAGTGGGATTCAATATGATGGCCGACTATTGTTGGAGCTTGGTGAGGGTTATTCCAGACGCTATGCACAGTAGATCTTCTACGAAGAGAAAGTTACTACCATCGTATATTTACATTAACTAAACCCATTCCTTCTATAACATTCATTGTTGTCCCATATTACCTTATTCAAGTTGTATATAGTGTAACTAAACATATTATCTAATCAAAAACATGTACAAATCAAAATTCGATTTGTTCTCTCCCTCATATTATCCTAATAATATATATAAATATAATATATTATATAATAATATAAATATATATAAAAATATATATATATATATTATATATATAATAATATATATATATATAGTATATATATATTAGGGATGTGCCGAATAGTGAAAAGCCTAATACCAAAATATCGGTAAAATATTCGCCCGAATACCGATATTCGCCGATAATCACTTTGCTATTCGGCCGAATAGTTATTTTAAAGTTCGTCATCATTTAGAAAAAATAAAGAAAACTTACACTGGTCAACAAAAAAAAAAGGATGAAATTTCTTGATGAATTTTTTGTAGGCAGATAGGTATAGCAATCTCGGCAGGTTACTGATCCATATATATCTTCGGATTTGCCTGTATCACATCCCGTTTTCGTGCAATCATGGACCCTATTTTGCCATATTCTCTGAATTACAAAATTCTGCATGGCCCGACACGTAGGCTGATAGACGTTACCATCCGCATATATATCGTACAGTAGCAGCCCAAGTTACTGCGGTCGATATCTGGAAGCACTGTGTTAACTTAGTACGTCTACATTATGGATGCCAAGACCTGTGATGCATTCTATCATCCATCTAAGATACAGTCGCGATGGTCCCTCATTGTTCACCCAGGGTGTGACCTGAACGATCTTGTATGAGAGTTGGTATTTGCCGA
Source organism: Trachelipus rathkii (assembly GCA_015478945.1). Classification (NCBI taxonomy): domain Eukaryota; kingdom Metazoa; phylum Arthropoda; class Malacostraca; order Isopoda; family Trachelipodidae; genus Trachelipus; species Trachelipus rathkii. Next base: position 34,647 of record JABUQX010087195.1, read on the forward strand.
AGTTGTCCTAGCTGTGGCTTCGAGTCATGAAAAATTACTACTGGACCATGGCACAAGAGAACATTTTATCGTAACAGAGAAGCAGAGCTGAAGAGGCTCTTCCCATTCAGATCTGTAACCTTGTGTTATTTGCAGTGAAGATGCAAACCTAACTACTCGCTATAGCTCCCCAGCATACGATGCAGTGAGTGCGACTGTTTATTGACATTCAAGAGCAGTTTAAAGTGTGTTTGTTACACAACGGCAACAGTATGCTTCGGTTCCAGTAGGGTACTCGGACGGAATGAGAGAGTAGTATGCAAATATCAAGACAGTTGGAGACGCTACAATATCAGGTACATGGATGGTAAATGATGCGTCGACCTCAAAATGATTAAACTTTGCTAGGTCAGCAAGAGTTCACAAGATATACCTGCTTCCTGTGCATTGGGACGTCCTGGGCGGCAAAGGATCACTGGACCCAAAGAGAGAATAAGTCACCGAGGGAAACCTTGACGCCAGGTGACAAGAACATCGTACGTGAACCACTTGTACAGAGAAAAAACATTCATCTTACCTCACCTACACATAAAACTTGGTTTTGATGAAACAATTTGTGAAGGCTCTGGACCATGATTGTGAATGCTTCCGCTATATATGCTCAAGGTTTCCTGGTCTGAGTGAAAAAAGCTGGGATATTTGATGCCCACAAATACGGACACTCCTCCTGATGCTGCCTTTCTACAACCATGACTGTGTTAAGCAAGAGCTGGACAGCCTTTTTCAGAGTTACCAACAAAATTCTGGGAACATGCAAAGCCGAAACCACTAACATGTTACATGAACTGCTAGACATTTTCATTCTCATGGATGTAGAATGAGTATAAGTGCACTACTTACATTCTCGCCTAAGAAAATTTCCGGATAACCTAGGCGATAGATGAGCAGGGAACGCTCCATCAAGATCTAAAATTCATGGAAAGACGTTACGCAGGACAAGGGATATCAATATGATGCCGACTATGTTGGAAGCTTGATGAGGATATCCAGACGCTATGCACAGATAGATCGTTCTACGAAGAAGAGAAAGTACTACCATCTAGTAGTTTACATAACTAAGCCCATTCCTTTTATACATCATGTTGTCCCAATACTCTTTATCATAGCTGTATTATATGTTTAACATCATATCTATCAACAGACAGTATTCATATCATTGCCCATGTTTGCCTCCCTTCATATATCCATATATATTATATATATATATATATATATATATATATATAAATATATAATATATATTATAATATATATCAATATATTAGATGTGCCGAATAGTGAAAAAGCCAATACCGAATATTCGGCTAAAAATATTCGGCCGAATACCAAATATTCGGCCGAATAATCACTTCCCTATTCGGCCGAATAGTTATTTCAAAGTTCGGTCATCCAATTAGGGAAAAATAAAGAAAAACTTACCATTTTGATCAATTAAAAGGTGAAATTATTCTTGGATGGACTTTTGTACCAGATATATAGTAATTCGGAGTATCCATATATATTCTCGGATTGCTGTATCACATCCCGTTTCGTCCAATCATGGATCCCATTTTTGCATATTCTCTAGGAATGGACAAAATTCATGTGCGCACACGTAGGCTGTATAACTTACCGTCCGCATAATATATCTAACAGTACAGCAAGTTTACTCTCGATATTCGGAAGCATGTGAACTGGTATGTCTAATGTATGGATGCCAAAGCCTGGATGAGTCTATCATCCATCTTTAAATACACGTATGCCGTCATTTTTCACCCAGGGTGACAGAACGATCTTGTATGAGAGCTTTGTATTTTGCCGAAAGTTGTCCTGAGTGTTGCTTCGAGTGCATGAAAAAAATGAACTACTGACCATGCACAAGAGTAACATGTTATCGTAACAGAAGCAGAGCTGAAGAGGCTCTTCCAGTCAGATGGACCTTGATTGCAGTGAAGTTGCAGGCCTACTACCGCTATGGGGCTCCCAGCATACGATGCAGGTGAGTGGTCGATGGTTTATTGACACTTCCAAGAGCAGTTTAAAGTGTGTGTGTACACAACGGCAACATTATCTTCGGTTCCAGTAGGTACTCGGTACGGATGAGAGAGTAGTATGCAAAAATCAAACATTTTGGAGAGGCTACAATATCTGGTACATGGATGTAAATATGCACGCGACCTCAAAATGAAAAACATTTTGCGAGTCAGCAAGCAGTCACCAATATCCTGCTTCCTGTGCTATTGGGACAGCCTGCGGCAAAAGGATCACTGGACCCCAAAAACGAGAATGCCACCGAGAAACTTTACGTCAGGACAGGAACATCTACAGTAACTAACCTGCAGAGAGAAAACATCATCCTTACCTCACGCGACATCGATAAAACTTGTTTATGAACAATTGAAGCTCTGAGCCATGATGGGAATGCTTCCGCTATTATATGCTCAACGTTCCTGTTGTTGACGAGAAAAAAAGCTGGATATTTGATGCCCACAAATACCGGACACTCCTCCTTGATGCTGCCTTTGCTTGCTAAAACAATGACTGTGTTAGAGCAAGAGCTTGGAATCTTATTCAGAGTAGCACACGAAGTTTCTGGGGAACAGGAAAGCCGAAACCACTAACATGTACAGGAACTGCTAACCAGTATTTCATTTCTCAGGATGTAGAGATGAGTAGAAAGTGCCACACGTACATTCTCCCTAAAAAGAATTCTCCGGATAAACCTAGGCGATTAGGATGACAGTGTGAACGCTTCCATCAAGATCTAAAAGTTCATGTAAGGAGTAACCATGACAAGTGATACAAATATGATGCCGACTTATTGTGGAGCTTGAATAGGGATATCCCAGACGCTATGCACAGTAGATCGTCTACGAAGAGAAAGTTAACTACCATCGTAGGTATGTTTACATTAACTAACCCATTCCTTCTATGACATTCATTGTTGTCCCATATTTCTTTATTCATAGTTGTATTATATGTTTAACATATGTCTATCAAAGACATGACTATATATATAGATATATATATTATATATATTATATATATAAATAATATATATATATATAAGATATATATATATATATATAATATAATATATATATATATATTAATATATATATATATATATATATAATATTTATATATATATTATAATATATATATTTATATATAATATATTATATATATTATATATATATAATATTATATATATATATATTCATATATATAATATAATATAATATATAATAATATAAATATATATAATATATATATATATATATATATATATATATATATATATATTATATATATATATATACCTATATATATATATATATATAATATATATATATATATATTATATATATATAAATAAAATATATAATATATATATATATATATATAAATATTAAATCCCAATAATGTGATACACCCTCTTGAAAAAGGTAAAAAATCAAAAATTTTACAAATCTGTGTAACACACAATATCTCACAAATGTGATATGCAAAAACCGACTACATTTTTGGAATCAGCACACCAATAATCAATTGCGAAACCCCGTCCAAGAAAATTTCATGTTACCCCGAGTTAATATACAAGATTAATATAAAAACAAAAAAGTAAATAACTATTTCTTACCGTATCAAACCATTCACATATTAAAATAATAAATGAAAATTGAAAAAGTTTCGTGGTTAAAGATATTAAACTAAACTTCATTTGAATAAGCCCTAGGTTAAATGACAGAACATTAGCAGTCTCCATTTTCAGGGATAACCTATTCTTGTGCTTCATAAATTATTTCCTCCTGTCTAAAATACCTTTTCACTTTGACTGATGATGTGAGCTGAAGTATTAATTTGCTAGTTTTCAAATCATAAAACTATTTCCCAGTTTTTTCACCAAAATTGAGGGAATATCCCATTGCTTCACGTCACAAGTGGGCAAAACTAGATATTTGTTTATCTTGATGTAATTCCGGTATATGTGCTTTTACTTATGTACAATAATCACATCGTTAGAAGAAGAATGGGACTTCTTTTTTCACTCTCACTCTCTTTCTGTATACGATTTGATGCCCACAATTTGGTTAAAACCAATCCATTAAAAATGAAAAAAGAAACCTCAGCTCACTTACCCCACTACGTAAACATCGTCACAAAGGTCAGAGCTAAATTTTCAATGAATTCTTTCCATGCCCTCAACGACCATATGTTTACTGATTCATCTGATTCATGTTGAAAATTAAGCTTGAATCGCAGATCTAAAAAAGTAGCTACACAAAGATTTATCACATAAAACTTAGAAAGTCTT
>JABUQX010087196.1:0-12500 GCA_015478945.1 Trachelipus rathkii
GAAAAAATGTGTCCATCGTAATAGTAGTAGCATAAGGAGGGTGAAGCATTTATTTGTCCACAAGAGAAATGCGAGAGTCAGTGGGAGAGTTTGAGTTGAAAAGCACTAGACTCAACCTTATGAAGGAGAGCTATAAGTGTGGAATCTCCCCAGATGTGTGACGCATACTCCATACAACGATGAACCACTCCTATATATTACAAAGTTGTGGATGAAAAAGATTTAAAGGCGCCTTACAACCCTTTAAGTCTCTAGAAGCATGTTTGGTTTGTAAAACAATGTGATCCTTCCAAGAAAGATAACGATAAAAGAGACCCCTTAACTGTTAGGGACATACGAAATTTCGAGGTGTGTATGTGTATATGTTTTTGAAAATGTTGCTCCTTTTCTTTGAGCCATCTCTTCTCTTTCACTTTTCGTCCTCATATCTTGTTTTCTCTTAAATTGTTTAATTTCAGCAGTTCTTCATGAGACGATTTCCTCTTTCTTTTTTGTCACTTGTGGTTTTTCTCAAAGTTCTATTTTATCTCCTACTCTATTGCCACTTTTCATTTATGACCTCCTCAGCTGCTCTTCTAACATTATTCATTCTTATGCATAATTCAACTTTTTATTCTTTCACTCAATTCGAATCTACTCCCTCTTTGGCATCTAGAGTTACTTCACATCTTCAACTTTCCAATTCAATTTCGTCTTTTCTGGATGGGATTTTCCCGTGGGATATTATTAAAACCTAGTTAACTTCAACTCTTTTAAAAACTAACTTTCCGCACCTCTCCCACCCAAACACACCTCCCATATATCAAATTGTCCTGGAGAGCTCATACCATAATGATTGCTAAGGCGACTTCAAAGAAGCTGAGAATTCAGTCTAAGCCTGAGATACTAACAATGAGCTAATAAACTTTCTTACTTTCTACTTTCATAACTCCCTTAGCTCTTTATCTCTACAAGGTGACATTGGCGCTCTATCTCATCTTTATAGGTGTTACAGCGGTAGATGTTTGTGGGTGTTTACCTTTATCATTTCATCACCATTGCGACGTCCTCTCTTATTACAATGGGTTTCGTATCTTTGCACGAGTTATGTGTAGAGATTGGCAACTCTGTTATAAATTCCACATTATTATTATAAAGAACCAAAATGCCTTTCCAAGCTTTTAAAGAAGGATGAAGTTACATTTGAAGGATTTTTATTGGTCCAATATGTATGGAAGATCTGGTCCCTCTATTACATGTTATGGTACAACCCACTTTGAAATGAAAAGCAATGAGAGTAGAGAGATAAATTTATAGCTGTCTTGAAATTCCCTCAACAGTGTCTCTTTAAAACAAAGCTAAAAAAAAAACTTGTAAGATGATGATAGAAGGAAACGATGTTGCTTTAAATTTCATCAAATGGTGAAGCAAACGATTCACTTTCAGATTCTTCCTGGAACTGGGAACACCTTCCATAGTTCCATCACATTCGCACAGCTCTATTTCAAAAAGTAGAAGCGCAGTATCAGATTCCTTTGTGTCTGAAACGAACAAATTGTTTGAAAGATTACGAACAAACTTCTTTCTCAAGATCCCAAATCAGATCCTGTTTAAATTAGAAAAAGCTGTTGAAAGTAGAATATAGTTGGCCTTGGATGATGAAAATAAAGATGTTCTCTGTGCCCATCTTTTTGGTGCCCAGTCCTTCAATATTGCTAGAAGAAGGCACCATTGTAGACTTTGTGGCGCAATAATGTGTGATGATTGTTCTCAGTTCCTTTCCTTTAATATGCCCCCTACCTACTTCTTTCTGATCTTTGGAATTGAAAGCTACGGTTTAAAGTAATACTTATTCTGTTTATTAAAATTATTTAACAAATAAATACTTAACTGAAAAACAAAATTTAACTTTAAATAACTTTACATAAAATAAATGAAATTTAAATTATTAATTTTCCCCCTTATATTTATTAAATTATTAAAATCGCACTAATACACTAAATTCACTGCATCTCCTTGTACTCTCAGTGTTGGTTGAAGTTCATTCTTCTTTCAGGCAGACTCATCATCTTTTTCTCCCTTTCAATTGTGCGTCTCTCGTACAATGCACCCAACCCTAACCTAAGAAAAAAAGAAAGAAAAACAATTATGAGACAAAGGAAAAAAAATAACTAACCGAACCACCACAACTCTACACTTGCTCGTTGTTGTAGCTCCTTTCTAGCCAGGGCTGCAGAGTTGGAACCTGAGCCGCAGAGCCTCAAGACTTTGGTTGGAGGCAGAGTCGGATCAAAGAAATTTGGAGCGGAGCCAGAGCCGGAGAAATTTTTTTTTTACTACAAAATAAAGGATCTGAGAGGATGAGCCGCATAATTTTAAAATGATGAAGTCGCAGTCGGAGCGAGACAATTTTAAATTAGTGGAGCCAAAGTCGGGTATTTTAAAATAATAGAGGCGGAGCTGGGAAAATAAATTACCGGTTCCGCAGCTCTGTTTCCAGCCACATTTGTTATACACAATTTTTTGCTATCATCTATTTTTACTACTGTAAAATTTCACTTTCATCACTTCAGAACTTGGTTTTCGTTAGGTTGGGTTTGGGTGGATTTATCTCACTTATTTTTCTTTTAATGTCCCCTCCTTGAATTGTGGTAAAAGTGTTAAAACAATGGTAATAATTTATTATTATTTTTTAATATTTAAAAGTTATTTCCTGCTGTCTCGGATCGTGTTGGTTACTACGGTCAACCAATTGGCTTAATTGTGGCCTCTAATAGAGGAGCTGCTTATTCCGGACTTTATAGTGTTGTAGTTGAATACGAAGATGAACAACCACCGATCCTTACAATTGCAGATGCTTTGGCACAAGGATCTACGGACACACTCCCAGGAACGGATTATGCTATTGGTGATGTTGAGAGTAAGTATTTGCATTTTTTATTAAATATTTTACATTTAAATATAAGTATAAAAAAAAAAAAAAAAAAAACTACCTTTTAACGTGCTTTATCCCCTATGCAGGGGGTAACACGGGGGGACCACAGGAAATCGAACTTTAAGGCCGGCTATCCCAAACCAGCGCCACCAACGTGTTAGCAGTCAAGTTTTAATTCTTGCCCCCAGGTAGATAAAACCCAACTGTTTACGCGGATATTTTAATAACTGTACTGTAGTATATAATGTTTTAATATTTAACAAACCCACATTTGATTATTATATTAGCCATTCAACTTCAATTATATATTCTCCAACTTTGAAAGTACGCTCTTTGTTTGCATGTATTACGTATTAAAAATATGTATGCAGCGAGTGCGTAATTTGGTCTGGTGAAGCAAGTGAAATTAATATATAAGTGTTTATTTTAAAATGTATAAATGGAATGCTCTTTCCAGCTGGATTTTCCCAGTCAACCCAAATTGTGACTGGTTCAATGACACGAGATGGACAATTTCATTTTCATATGGAAACACATTCTTCTTTGACTGTACCAAAGGAAGACGGTTTTGATGTGTACTCCTCAACACAGTGGCTTGCGGAAACTCAGGCAGCTATTGCTCAAGTTCTTGATATCCCAGATAATGAGTACGTGTATTTTTAGTCTCGCTAATTTTTTTTTTTTTTTTTTTTATTGCTTTTGAGTTATTTATTATGATTAACTAAAGAACATTTAAGATTTTTACCGAAAGATTTCAAAATTATTATTATTATTATTATTATTATTATTATTATTATTATTATTATTATTATTATTATTATTATTATTATTATTATTATTATTATTATTATTATTATTATTATTATTATTATTATTATTATTATTTGTGGATGTTGCAGTTACGACTTAATTTTAATTTTTAAAAATATTATTTTTAAGGTTATTAGTTTAATAGATTTTAATATTAAAAAATTAAATTTATTTTATCTAGTTAGTAAGAGTTAAAAAAATTTAAAATATTACATTTTTAAAAAATTAAATTTATTTAATCTAGTTAGTAAAAGTTAAAAAAATTTTAAAATAATACATTTTTAAGAGAGTTGTAGACAATTAATGAAAACCCACTAATACACTTCTCTTAATTTTTACTAATATATAACTCTAAATATATTAATTATTTCAGAATATACATGACTAACCGTCGTTGTGGAGGAGGTTTTGGAGCCAAAATTGGGAGAGGTAACATCGCTGCAACAGCTTCGGCTTTAGCTTCCCACAAGACACGTAAACCCGTTAAGGTTGATCTGGATTTGGATGTTAATATGACAATGATTGGATGGAGGGACCCCTTTTTATGCGAATACAAGGTATATATATATATATATATATATATATATATATATATATATATATATATATATATATATATATATATATATATATATATATATATATATATATATATATATATATAACTTTTATATCGTGTTAACACACCGCTCACAGACAAAGCCCTATTCAAGGAGGGGGTGTTTGAACGCACAAAAAAATTTCAACTAACGCAATTACGCAGATGAGCTTCAGACGCGGCTTTAAAGTGGAGGGAGATTACATTTGAGTGGAACACAGAAATGGAAGAGATTCTCAGAACAGAGGTGGCAGGAAAGAAGGAAGCACGCAGCGAACTAGTTTGGAGTTGCTAATATCAACACAAACCTCAGTGCCGGACACAGCACCACTTGTGCTACGAGGGCGTCGTAAAGGTGGTGGCACGCGAGTGATAGGTTCCCTCGAGCACTTGCCGCTACTGTATCTCTCTATAGAAAAGAGATAAAGCAACCAACATAGCGCCGCAAAGATAGACGGTCAAGTGAACTGAAAGTACAGGACAAGTTTATAAGCTTTTGCCTATTGACCGACCCTTTATAACAAAAGCCGGTGACCTGAGCCTCCCCAGATATGAGCAGTAAGTACTCCATACAAGGGCGGATGAGACCCTTGTATAACTGGAGTAAATGTGAAGAGGAAAACAGTCTCGCAGTCTTAACAGAACTCCTAGTTTCTTTGAGGCCGCCTTAGCAAACGTTGTATTGAAGGTTTCCAAGACATTTTTTTGTTTTGTTAAGGCACCAAGGATGTTTATATTGTCCAACAGGAAAAGACGAGAGAACCATTGAAAGAGATAGGAAAGTTAAAATGTGTCCTTAGAGAGGGAGATTTGTAGGCAAGTTTGGGTTTTAGAAAGAATTAAATTTTTCACCAAGGTTGAGACGGACCCCACCTGGAAATTTCTATCAGATCAGACTAGAATAGAATGGAAGATTAAGACGAGGGCAATTCTAGAAATATAGGAAGGAGCATAAGTTGAAAATGAAGTTGAAGAATGAAGGGTCGAGTCATTCGGCATATGAGATGGACTAGAGTTATAGATGTGCAGGTGAGAAAGATCATTAATGAAAAGCAAGAATAAAGTAGGGAGATAAGAAAAAACCCCAAGGAACCCCCCCCCCTGAGAAATACCCACTCATTGAAAGAAAGAAGAAGGTAGTCGGCCACCATCAACAATAGCCGATACTGAGCGATTTGAAAGAAGCTAGACATAAGTAACCAAAGAGAAGGAGGAAATCCAAAGGAGGGGAAGCTTGGGAGAGCAGTGACGCGGCATACCCTGTCAAATGCTTTGGATATGTCAAGCGCCACTAACGCAAAGTCTCCCCGTAGTTTCCTAAGGGCGGAACCATTTAATCTGTTAAGATGGGAAAGTATTATCTATCCAAGTAGACCTCTAACGCCGAAAAGCCGTACTCGGCGATCGAAAGAAAAGGAATGCAGATTTCCCAGATGGTCTAGAAGCGAGAGTTTTAGAAGGGTTTCAAGATCTTTAGGTAGAATCAAATTAGAAAACTATAGGGCCGATATTTTAGAAAGGAATCAGAAGCGGCTTCCTTTTTATCGGGAGATAGTTGGTACATATGGCGTGCTTCCAACACATGAGGGAAGTGCTTAGTATGGAGGCAGTAAAGAGAATATAGTTGAATATACGACGGGGCGTGGGTCAGCACGGAAGCCACACTCCTCAAAACTCGGGAGGAAATGCTATCCGGGCCACCGCCTTCCTACGTTCATAGAATTTCAGGAGCCCATGCACCCGGATCAATGTAATCACAGGCAAAAGGCATAGGACACCTGAAGAGAGAAGGAAGCGAGGAATGCCAGAATCGTCCGGGGTTGAGTTAGAGGAAAAAAAATATGAGGCCGAAGAGATTGGCCTTTTCAGTTTTGGAGAATTAGCTAACAGAAAAACCAATCAGAATCGAATAAGAGGAGGAAAGGCAGATTTTCAGAAGTTGTTAGAAGATGGTTTTTGGCAAGCAGGCCAGAAAGATTGTCAGTAGGGAACCAAGTGAGGTTATGGCGGCACTTTCATTTGTATGAGAGCCCACTTTGCTCCGTCGAAGAGTAATCCCTGCACAACGGATTTCTATGCTGAATGAAATTAATGCTGAGAGTTTATCATAGGAGAAACGCAGAATTTTTCCCACCCCGATACGCACTGTCTCTAGCACGTGAAATGGCCAGAGAATAAGTAACGCATCGAACCATGGATAAGTGAGGAGAGACAAGAGTTTAGTCGATAAGGAATGAACCTGCCATCCCATCAACCGATTACAGCTCCCACCTATTCGCGAAAGCCGAAGCGTCACCAGAGGCAAAGCAGTCATTCCAATTAAATAGTTAGCGTAGAAGCCGCGAAAGCCCCCCAAGTACGGCCGATCAACAAAAGTGCCAGAGAACGAGACGCCACAGGGCAGGTATGGAGCTGTGGAGATATATTATATATATAATATATATATATATACCGATTGTAGCTGGTTGGTCGCCATGCTGTGCGTTAGCGTACCAGCAGAGAGTGTGCTGATCTGTCAATATGGAGCTATTTTGCAAAGGATTGGAGTTATCGCGGCTAATTTTCAGAGTGGTGGTATCTGGTAGATGCCAGATCAGCAGTTGAAGAGTAAAGCGAAGAGAGGAGTTAGGACCTATGTCTGTCCGGTGGGGGTCTGTTCTAGCGCCGTGCAGGGCAGCGGAGGACCGATATGGGATGATGATCCTGTCCAGAGCATCTAATGAGTAGTATGATTGTGAGGTACACCAGTGACGAGTCTGCCGAATTAAGGTCGGAGGTGGTTACTGATCAGCTTGTGTGCATTCTAGAATAGTACGTCTGGTGGTCGCTATACCGCGGCATGAGCGGGGAGTTAATGAGTAGATGAGCGTATTAGCTCAACAAGATGGGTAGCCCAGTTTAGGAAACTCGTCTGTATAAAGAGGTGGGGCTGATTGGTATGTGCGTTCTGGCCTGAGTCTCGAGGCGCGTAAAGAGAGTCGGTATCACGATGGATGGTGCGTAGAAGAACTGCGTAATGATCCTATGCGGAGCCAGCTGATTGGAGGTCGTGTTCAAGCTGACCATGTACCGTTCCGCAGGATGTCAGTTTACGGCAGTACGCAACTAGTTGTGCTCGAGTTGCTATTGTGTCTTAGTTGCGCACTGCAGCGCACGGCGTTTTAGCCTTGAGAATTCGCGGAACCGATCTCGGACTCCGTCATCGTTGTATATACTATATATATATTATATATAAGTTATATTATATATATTAATATATTATATATATATATATATATATATATATATATATATATATATAATACCGTATATAGCTATATATATATATTTATATATATATATATATATATTATATATATATATATACTATAGTATATAATATATATACTATATTATATATATATATATTATATATATATATATACTATATATATATAATATTATACTATATAATCAATAATAGTTAGTCGAAAGCTGGGTTTTATTTGGATTATTAGAGTAGCTAACTAGTTAAGTATCAACTCATTCGGCAGGGTGTTATGCAATATCAGAAAGGCTGAAGTGGTGACCGCGTAATTAGCACGGTGCTTTGTAAGTATTATTTAGAGGGCCGGTAGATCTCTACGGGGCATGGTGCAAGGAAACAATGACTGAATCTCTAGGTTCAGTAAAAGGATTCGAACAAAAGGGCTTGCTGGACGGCGTTGAATAAGCGGCAGGGAGCTCACAAAAGGTCAAGAGAATTCCCAGCAGGTACCGTAGAGGATGACTCGACGTGATTCGACCGACTGTCAATATGCGCTTCGTTACTGCGAAGGCACAACTGGCAGAGCGCTTTGTCTTGGTTAACAGTGTTAAGTATACAACGTTGGTCAATCGTCCAAGAGGATCAAATGGAAAGTAGAGAGGAGAAATAGATAAAAGAAGTGTGTTCAAGACTTTACCAGCAGAGTAATAACAGATTGAGCATAGAGATTAAGTTTTGGGTCAAATAGTTGGAAAGAAAAAGAATAGAAGCTCATTGGAATGGCGAGTCTCACGAGCTCTCCTCAAAGGAGGATGGACAGAGATTTCAGATGATCATTGTCCATTGTAATAGCTCTAGAATTAGGAAAGTGATGCAACAGTTCGACGACTTAAAAGACAATGAAGAGACTTAGTGAAAGTAAAGTAGGAGAGTTAACAATCGAAAATCCCTTGACTGCAACTTATCAAGGAGAACAGGATGTGGAACCCCCCGAGAAATATAACTGCATACTCCATACAAGTTTATAAATATCATGCAATTGGGGTGGTGAGAAGGAGTTACGAAGGCGCTTCAGAGCACCCAAACTCTTTTAAGCTTGTTCAGAAAGAGAAATAATGTGATCCTTATAATTAAGGTCACGAGAGAAGGAAACGCCAAGACTATTAAGAGCAGAGAATGGTTTGAATTGTGTATTTTAGTAGAAGATATTATAGTTGTGTGAAAGATTATATCAAGAGTAGACATAGAGCAACTGTGTTATTGAGGCATTGAAAACTGCCCTGTTTTCTTTTACCCAATTAGAGATATGTGTAAGATCAGAGGTCAGCTACTCCAAAGATACCAACTCTAATACCACCATCCTGGCATGCGATAATTGATGTTGATTGAGTCAACTACTTGATTGGAAGGAGTAATAAAGTCATCGGCATAGGAGTGGACAGGAGACAAAATGATAGAGAAATGATCATTAATGAAAATTAGAAAAAGAGTTGGGGATAGGACAAAACCTTGAGGAACACCACCATTAATAGATTTAAAGGATGAACAGTGGCCGTCTACAACATCTGCGATAGAAAGACCGGAAAGGAAATCAGAGAAAAGCCACAGAGAGAAGAATAGGAACAATAAGAGGGAAGTTAGAAATCAAAGCTTTGTAACAGACGGTATCGAATGCTTTAGATATGTCCAGCATCACACACACACACACACACACGCCTACATACACCAGCATCACCATATATATATATATATATATTATAAATTTATATAATTTAATAATATTATATATATATACATATATAATTATATATATATATATATATATATATATAAACACATCACATATATATATATACTATATATATATATATATTATATATATTATATATATATATATATATATATATATATATATATATATATATATTATATTATATTATATATTTACTTATATAGCGCGGTGGCGTATTCGAAGATTTTTTTTTTTGCGGGGGGGGCAAGTATAGGTTCGTTTTAATATGCATAATTTTTTAATATAATTCATGATGTAGATTATTTTTTATAATTTATTATTTTACGTTATAGTTTTATTTTATTTACAGTGGTAATTGTTATTCGTATCTTATTCTTTATATCTAATGGTTTGTTTTTGTTTTTATATTATTTATATAAATATATATATATAATATATATATATATATATATTATTATATTTGTATATATTTATATATTTATATATATATATATATATATATACATATATATATATATATATATATATATATATATATATATATATATATATATATATATATATATATATATATATGTTGTATTATTTATATATATATATATAGTATAATATAAAGTGGATAGGACCAAAATATTTAAATTCCTAGGACAAAAATGAGGAAGAATTTAATATGAAATTACTAAAATCACCACCTAAATTGTTTATAATTTAATCGCCTGACATGAGAGTGAACAAAGTCCGAGATAACATCTTCAATTTTATTAATATTTCGATGTATTTAGAGGAGGGCAAGTCCAATAAGTCTTTCATCTAGAATAGTATTTCTCAAGGTAGTTTTTCAGAAGTCTTAATGTTTGAAAGGCTTCTTTCTACTGAAGCATTAAACGGGTAAAATTGCCAGATTTGAACAAAATGTAAATATTTGGAAAATTGTGACTGCGAACAAAAAACTAGTCCATCTATTGCGGTTTTTGGGCGACCTGTGCTGTGATGCCTTTCAACTTCCATAAATCCCATTCTGTTTTTACTAAATCCTCAATTTGGGGCTTTCGAGATCTTCCTTGTAAAATATTACAGAATCTTTTATCTTCTCATATGCACATTACACCCGTTCGGTACGACAAATTGCAAGGAAATTTAAAAAACTTCTATCCTAATGCTGATATTAAATCAACTCCAAAAATGGTATAAAAAAGGATGTGCGATATAATTAATAAGTCGGAAGTAGGAATGTTGGGTCCGTATTTTTTGAAATTTGTTAATTCTTAGTACATCAATTTCAATACTCAGTTCAGATTCAGATGCGCTTACAACATTCTTCAAAAAATCAGCCTGAAATTCTAATGTTGCATTTCTCTGTTGGTTTCAAATTTAGTTTTAACTAATGGACTTACCAGATTTGTTCGTTCAGGCAGCGACGAATTATATAAAATTGATTTAACTTCTGCACTTTATATTATTGATATGATACTTAAAAATTTTAGTGCTAGAAAATTTCGGGGGGGCCATGGCCCCCCTGGCCCCCCCCTAATACGCCACTGTATATATATATATATATATATATATATATTATATATATATATATATATATATATATTATATATATATATATATATATATATATTATATATATATATATATATATATATATATATAATATATATATATTATATATATATATATAATTTTTAACATCACCCACATTCTTTCCCCAAGACTGTGGGTAAGGTGCGTCACATGCACCGAACAGAAAAAATTAGTTGTAAGAATATGAACGCAGTCGAAAAGAGAAGCCCAGCCTTAACCACTCTCCTTTATACCCTTAAGGGCTTCACGGGACTGCGATGGATCCTCACAATGGCAATCTCGTTAATGTAGGGTTCATCCTTTGAACCAGGTGCCACAACCATATCCTCCTCACAAAACCCACGCGATTCACTCCCCATCAAATTGCACCTTTCTTGTCGTTTCTGCCAAACCTCACATTCTATCCTCCAGGATTCCTTTACTGACTCTATCCAGCTTTTTCTTCGGTCTTCCAGCCGGTCGATTCCTAGCACACTCACGACTATTCATACGATTTACCAACCGACCGTTATCCATCTTTTCCACATGACCAAACCATCTCAATGTACTTTCATTTATTCCTCTCATTTACTCATTTCTCACACCACACAACTCCCTATATATATATATATATATATATATATATATATATATATATATATATATATATAATAAAATATAAATATAAAAAAATTATATAAAGATATATATATATTATATATATAATATAATATATATATATATTATATACATATATATATATATAATATATATAATATATATATATATATATATATATATATATATATATATATATATAATCAGTTAATAATAGTAATTAATAGGGAATAGATTAATAGAGAAGCTCTGTGGCAGGTGTTAGTGATATATGGTGTTGGTGATAGGCTTCTGAATGTAATCAAAAGTATGTATGACGATAGTGAAACGTGTGTATGAATAAATGGAGATGAAAGTGATTGGTTTAATATTAATAACGTAGTGAGGCAGGGATGTGTTATGTCTCCTTGGTTATTCGAATTGTGTTTGGATGGGGTTAGGAAAGAATTAGACATATGGGTGGCAGGGGAAGGTGTTCGAATGATGGAGAATGGGAGAGAGTGGAGGGTGCCCTACTTATTATTTGCGGATGATTTGGTTTTGTGTTGAGAATCTGAAGAGAGTTTGAGAGAGTTCCCTGTGTGAAGTTATGTTAGATGGTGAGCAACTGGAAAAAGTGTCTTAGTTTAAATATTTAGGATATATATTGGATGAAAAGGGAACGGATGATGAAGGAAAGTTGTGAATGGTAGGAAGGTGGCTAGTGCAATTAAATCCTTGGTGGATGTAAAATGACTGAGTCTTGAGTGGGCTAAGGTTTTTGCACGAGGGTATATTGTTACCTGTGTTAATGTATAGTAGTTAAACTATGGTCTGGAATAAGAGGTATTGATCTAAGCTACATTGTGTTCAGATAGACAATCTTTGGGGCGTGTTACGTGTGAGAAGAATTGATAAAATGAGGAATGAAGTCATTAAGGAGTTGTGCTGTTTGAAGAAAGGCGTAAATAAGAGATTAAACGAGAGTACATTGAGATGATTTTGTTCATATGGA
>JABUQX010087197.1:0-31370 GCA_015478945.1 Trachelipus rathkii
AAAAAAAAAAAAAAAAGAAAAGAAACAAAGTATATGTTAATAGTAGTTTCCCCAACCATTATTAAAAAATGAATTAAAGACCAAGAAATTCCCAGACCCTTATATATAATAAATATTAAATTATATTTATAAAATAATTAATTATTATAATATAATATTATTATAAAATATATTTTATAATATTATTTAACTATTATATTATTATAATAATATATAATAAAAATAGAAATATAAAAAATATAGCTATAATAGTATATATATTAATAATATATAGTATAAATATATAATATATAAATAAAATATATATAATATATATATATAATTATATATTAAATGAATAATATATTATTTTAAATATATATATTATATATTATAATATATTAATAATATAATATATAATAATAATATTATATAATAATATATATTATCTAAATCTATATATATATATATAATATATATTAATTAATAAAAATTAAATTAATAATATAATATAATAATAATTATACCAAATATAATAATAATATAAATATATATATATATATATATAATAATAATATATTAATATAAGATATATAATTATAATATATATATAAATTTATATAAATCCAATAATAATATATATTAAATAATTATCAAACTATATAATATATTATTATAATAAGTATTATAATATAATAATATTAATAAATAACTATATAAGAAGATGAGAGAAGAAAGCTGGTATACATATAAAATGCCATCTGCGGAAGGCAAGTTACAATCATAAAAATTATATATATTTTCCTACTAAATAGTGAATATAATATAATATATTTAATATATAAATTAAAATAATATAATATAGATATATAAAGATATAATTTTATTATATATATATATTATATTAGAATATATATATATAAAAAAATATATATATAATATTATAATTAAATTTATATATAATATAATTTTAAAATTATAAAATATTATAGCATCTAAAATATCTTATTTTTTCATATAATGTTATTATTTAATTATTTTCTCTAAATTGTTCATATAAACATAATTACATATATAAGCCAAAGTATTACATATTCATATATATATATTATAATATATATATAAATATAATTATATATATAATTTATTTATAAATATATATATAATATTTAATATATAAGGAAAAAGTTTAATTTTGACTATTTATGGGAATAATATATTTACAAGTATATAAATAATGTTTATAATATAAAAATACATCGATATATAATATTAATATATTAATTAAATTAATAATAATTTATAAATATATTATATATATTTAAATATAATATAAAATTTATAATTATTATATTAATATATATACTAACTTATATAAACTATATTATTATCCAAGATGTTTTAAAAGGGAAAGGCCTGAAATTAAAATTAATTAAAACTGCAATAAAGAATTTAATAATCAAAAAGTTTCCTTAAAAATTTCACCATTAATTTTCCTTGGTCCCCCTCCCCCTTTTTGGATGTTTTAAAAAAGCGGTACTTTTCCCCTAATCCCTTACCTTTCGAAATTTACCCTTGGAAAATTTTCCTCTCGAAAACACTGTGGGGGAATTTGAAAAAAGAACAACTTGGTTCTTTCCAAAAAATTAACGCGGGTGGGGGATCGAAAAAGAGAGTTTCAGAATCCCCCCCAAGTAAAAACGGGAAAGCCTGAAATTTTGTTTAAATAATTTTTTTTAACATCCAGAAAAACTTGACCAATTTTAAAATTGAAAAAAAATTTAATAGAAAAACTTGAATATAATTCTGAAAGGTTTTATTATTAATCAGGCCCCCCCCCTGAATACTTTGGGAATACTTATAAGACTTTTAGCTTTTAAAAATTGCCCCTTTTTTTTGGATTTTTATCTAATATATATATTATTAATATATTCTATAAATAAATTGCTATATCATATTATATTAGTTATATATATATATAAATTTATAAAATTAATAATAATTTTATATAATAATAAATAAATATTAATATATAATAAATTATAATAAATATAATTATATAATAAAAATTAATATAATTATATTAAATATGTGTTTTTTTTTCTAATTTTTTGAATCGGTTTTTTGGTTCGTTTTTCGCGTGATAAAGTTGGGGTGGGCTGTGTCCCCCCCTCCCCCCGGAATATAAGTTCAATTTTTAAATGAAACCCCTGGGAAAAGAAAAGAAAAAGGTTTAAAAAGCTGCATTCTGCAATGTCTTTTTTGCCTTTTTTTTGAAAAAGTAAAAGAATATTTTTTCTAAATTTTTGTATAAATTTTTTGTGGGTTTTTTTTTTTGGTCTGTTATAAAAATCAATGTTTTTTTTTAGTTTTAAAATAATAAGTTTGAAATTTTTGTAAAGGGGGTTTTTGGGGCCCGAACGCCCCACCTGGGTGGGCGGGTGGTGTGCCCGGGGGGGGCCGGTGGTTGGCGTTGGGGGGCGCTCCCAAAAATTTGGGTGGGCCCGGGGCGGGGGCCGGTTGGCCGGGTTTGGGGTTTTGGGGGGGGGGGCGGGCATCCGAACAATTTTCAGCGGGAACCTGGGTTGCGGGTTTGGGCGGTCTTTTTTGGGCGGTTTTTGGGGGGCTGGACAAGAAAAAATAAAAAAATGGGGCGGGTGCGGGGGGGTTGGGCGGAAAAAGCCCAAACGGAGAAAAAATTTAGGTTGGTGGCGGCGCGGTGTTTGGGCGGGGTGCGGGTGCGGGTTTGCCCCCTGGGTTGCGGGCCCACTTTTTTGATTTTTCGCAACCCGCGACCGCCAACTAGCTCCCCGTAAAATCAAAATTTTTTTTTTCTAATAAAAAAAAAAATGAAAAAGATAAAAAAAATTGGGAGTTTTTTTATAATAAATTATATATTGATTTAATAATAATCATATTTATATAATATCTAATATTAAATAGTATATATATACTATAATATATTATATTAATATTTTAATATATATATTTTATATTATTTAATTAAAGATTAATTATAATAATAAAATTTATATATTAATATATTTTTAATAATAATGGGTGCCCTTTCCAACGAGGTTTATTGTTTTATCAACGCGTGGGTTGTATCCAACCGTTTACGGGAAAATGGGTGTTTAAGTAATGAAAATGGGTTTTGTTAAGAAAAATTAAATAAAAGTTTCCGGAAATTATTTTTTAATTTTTTATTAAAAGGGAGGAAATATTGGGATCTAAATGTTGACGGGTTTGGTGGGTTGCCCCTTGCGCCGCAAAACCGCCGCCCAAATTACTGGAAAACCTTCGCCAAAAAAAAAGAACCAATGGAAGAAAAATGTGGTAGGCTTCTGAATGGGATGAAAAATATAAATATTTTTAATGGCTTCCCCCCTCGTGAAAAATGGCCCACAGAAATAAAAAATGAGGTGGGGCTTTTTCTTTCCTCTCCAAACAATTTTTTTTTTAAATACGGTTTTTTTTTTTTCCGTTTTTTTTTCCCAACGTCCAAAAAATGTTTTAAACCTTTACAGAACAACAGAAACACCGGCCCTGCAAAATAGAAAAACATATTATTAAAACGCTAAAAGTAAAAATTACAAAAAGTTGACAATTATTATAATTAAGATCAGCGCGGTCCCCCCCCCCCCCAATTTAAACCCATCCAAATAAGTTTTTGTAAAACGTGAAAAAGAAAAAAATGGAAAAGGTTTGAAGGAAAAAAAAACAATTGGGGTTAAAAATTCCAAAAAAAAATGTAGAAGCATTCAAAACGATTTACAATGTTAAAAATTGTAAAAATAACTATTTTTTCCTTTTATAAGTCAAATCAATAAAAAAATTTAAAACAAAAAAACTATGAATCTTTTAAAATAACGTTATTTCCAAACAAAATGCTAAAAAAATAAGGGAGGAAGAATAAATTGTATCCAAAGTGAAAAAAATTTTCCACTTGTTTTTTTTTACTAATCACAGTAATTTACAAATGTTGTTCCGAAGATGCTTCCCAATCCCAAGGGCGAATACCATGTTCCTTCAAGCCGCCCTCCTTCCTGGCCCGCGCCCCAAGGTTTTTCCGCCTAATTTTTGAAGCCAATGAGACAAAGTTTGGATGCCGGGTGTTTTGGGGGTTTCCCCCCCTTACGCATCGGTTTTGGTTAATTTTTGGAAAAAAACGCGAAAAGAAAATCCATCTGGGGCCGGCGGGTAAAATGGGGGTTTTGTCACTTTAAACCAAAGCCGGTTAAAACATAACGTTCAGGGTTTGGGATTTAGACTCCCCTCTCAAAGCCAAAAAGAGAAAAAGTTAGTTCCCCAGGGTTATGGGGGTTTTTTGGTCCCGGGCTTGAACCGCCGCCAAGGCCATGGAAAAAATGGATTCTCCGCAGATTCTTTTTTTCCGAAATTCCCAATCCTTCCCCCGCGGAAAGGTTCCCCGGTCGAGGGGTTCAGGTTTTCGTTCCCCCCCCCCCCCCCAAAAAATAATATACTTCCATTAATTTTGGGGCTTTGGGGCCAGACCCCAATCAATGGGGTGGGATAAAATCTATTATCCCCCGTTTCCGTCCCGTTGGTCCCCCCTTTTTTAAAGGGTTTTAAATAATCCCCAGGAGGTTTTTTCCAACAAGGGAACCGGTTCCCTTTGGGGCAGGAAAAATTGGAAGGGGTTAACCCTGTCCCTGTCCCTGGTCCCCCCCCAAAAATTTTCCCCCTCGAAAAGGAAGTAAGGCCCCGAATTATATCCTTAACTATTGATTTAAGAATTACCACAACAAAAAAACCCGTTTAAGGAAACCTTGAAAAAAAGTTGAAGAACTCCTGGTGGGAAATGCCCTTTTAGGTGAAAGCAGTATAAATATGGGGGTTTTTATTTTGTTTTTCCGCCCCCAAAATTGGGGGTTTCCTCCCCCTTAAAATTCCCCACCTTTTTTATACATGTGACCGTTTTAAATCTTATGTAAAAAACTGCAGCAAATGCAATTTTCTGCCGCCCCCCCCAAGTAAAGAAAAAAATTTTTTCCCCCCCCCAATGATTTTTTCCCGCCGGTAACAATCCCAATCAGGCAAAATCCATGAACACGCAGGGGAAAAAAAATCCCCCAAGGCCGCCCCGTTGTTTTGGGGTCTCCCTTCCCCAAGGATGCAAAAAAAAACCAATGCCCCCACCACTGTTGGGTGGCCCTTAATAACTGGGATACCAAAATGGTTTGGGTTTTTTATAACACAAAACAAAATCCCCCGTCCCCCATACCCCCCCACCTATCTATTCCTGTTACGAATATTCCCCCCCCCCCAAAGGGAAAAAAAAACCGAAAAACCCTAGCCCCCTGCCTAATCTTAAAAAGGGTTTTAGTTTTGAAAATTTTTTCATGAGTTTTTGGCGGGTATAAGCGTAAAGAACGTTCTCCTATTTTTGAAACCTCGTCCGAATGTTTTTACGGAAAAAACACGACCCCCCCTTGTCCCGGTAATTTTTTGGAAATGGAAGAGGTTGGGAAAAAAAAACCCGTTTGAAAAAAAAATTATCGGAACCCCTGTTACCCTAAAACCGTCCCGGGTAAACCTCCCCCCCTTAATAATGGGAAAAGAATGCGCCGTGGTGGCTTTTCCGGCGGCCCCCGTCCCGATTGTTTGGAATAACGTTTTGGGTTTCCCCATATTTCCCCTGCTGCAAAAGCAAATTCCTGCCGACAGCATTCCCTTGGTTTTTTTTTTGCTTAAAAAGCTGCTAACACCTCCCCCAAACCCCAAATGGTCCCTGTGGCGGGTTTAAAAAAAAATACTTTGGGTCAAAACGTTGGCCCCAATGGGTTTTTTTCCACCAACAAAATGTTTTTTTTTCATTTGGTTACTTTGAACTAAAAAAACAACCACTCTTATATCTTACCGTTCAATTTTCACCTTACCACTTTTTTAAAAAATAAATCGCCATAAATTTTTGTAAGGTTTATTTGAACAAAAAACCCTTCCCAAATGATAAGTTTTGTTGTTCTTGTACAAATATTTCCACATTTGGGCCCCGCCGCCATTTTAAAATTAAGGCTACAATAATTCCAGAAAAAAATTTGTAAATCTTTAAAGAAGGTAAGCATTGGGTTTTTTTTTTTTTTAATTAATTTTGTTTAGATGGTTATAATCTGATAATTCTCAATACCTAGAAAAAATATTACCTATTTGTCTGTAACTTATATATATAATATCAAAATTTTAAATAATTGACAAATACGGGTTTTCGGCCACTTTTGGTAAGGCAAAAATTAAAAATGTTACGGAGGAAAACGGGTCTTATTTTTTTTTTAAAAATGGGGTTTTGCAAAATGCCGTTGGGAAACGACAACCCGGTAATTCAAATAAATGGTGCGGAGTTCCCCCCGAGAGGGAAAGGAGTGGCCCCTCTCCACAAATTTTTTTAATGTTGCATTTTTTTTTTTACAAAGAACACCAAAATAAAAAAAAAATAATGACAAAATCCAAGTTCCCGACATTCCAATAATGTTTTGGGCCCCCCGGTTTTTTCGTAAAAAATTGCCCGCGTGGTTTGCGCAGACCCACCAACGATACACCCCTAGTCCCTTCCTTCCCCCTTAAAAATGAATTAAAATACTTAAATCGAATAACCCTATGTTTCCCAGTTACACATTTTCCAAATACTTAAACATCCCACCCGGTTTGGTTATGAGTGGGGAAAGTTAACAACCACCTGTAACCAAAAATACTTTGGTGTTTGAGGAACCCGCCTTGTTTTATTATATAATATATATAAATATTTTATAATAATATAATATTATAAAAAATTATATATAATATAAAATAAAATCATTATAATTTTATTAAATTATACTAATATTATAATATTATTTATAAATATAACTAAATATATATATAATTATATTTTTTTTTTTTTTTTTTTTTTTTTTTTTTTTTTACAGTTTTATCACCCACCGCTACCACTGGGCCAAAAAATAAGGCCCCACCTAATTCAGGGAGGGGGGGTGGGTTTTTACAAAACCTCAACCAAAAATTTTTTTTCAAACCGCGTAAACGGCCAAATTTAAAACGCAGATGGAAGCATCAGACGCGGGGGCCTGTTGTTGAAAAGTGCGGGGGAGAAAATTTAAAAAAATTGAAAAAAAATTAGGGAATACAACAGAAGAAAACAAAGACTTGGGAAAAAAGAAAAAGAAAAATTTTGCCACAAAAAAAAAAAAAGATGTTTTGGGGGGGCCAAAAGGGAAAAAGAAAAAAAGGAAAAAAAAAAGGGCCAAAGCCATATAATTGTTTCATTTTCTCCCGCTGGGGGAGTTGGGCCCCTAACTCAAAAACAACAAAAACGTACACATATGAAAGAAATTAAGTACACCCCTTCGGTTTGCGGCGGAAGGGCTCGTTCCCCTTTAAAAAGGGGGGGGGCGGGGGGCCCCGTGGGCATATAACGCCGAAGGTGGAAAAAAAGCCCCCCCCTTCCCGAAGCCACTGTGCCGCCCTTAACGTTAAAAACTAATTTCGAAAAAAAAGCGATAAGGCCCCACCCCAAAACCATCCGGCCCTCCCGCAAGGATTTAGAAGGGGTCAAGTGGAAAACTGAGAAAAAAAAAGTAACAATGGGAAAACCCAAAAAAGTTTTAAAATAAAAAAGTTCCCCTTTTTAAGCCCCTTTGGAACTCCCGAAACCCCCCTATCCAAATAAGCACCGGGTGACAAAAACCCCCATCCTTTTGTGAAGGCCCCCCCCCAGAATATAATAAATAAATAATTGAAGAGCAAGGTAACTCCCCAATAAAACAAAGGGGGCCGGAAATTGGAAAAAGGACCCCTTTGGGGTTAAAATAACCCCCTGAAGAACCTGTGGCAAAAGAAGGAAATAAAAAAGTCCACGCATAAAGTCCCCTAAACAAATAGACTCCCCAAAGTTTCCCCCTTTTTGAGAGATTCGGGCATTCAGCGAACACAATTTTTGCCGTTGCCAGGTTTATGTCGTTTGTTTTTTCCAAGAAAAAATTTCATGGTTTATGTTAAGCCCAAGGAATGTTTTTTATAATTGTCCAAACCCAGGCCTAGTTACAATTTACAAAACAGAAAACGTAGAAAAAAAGTAGAAAAAGGTTTGGGGGGAAAAATTGAAGGAGAAGGGGGAGATTGTTAAAGTTTTTTGGGTTTTTTAAAAGGAAATTTTAAATTATAATTAAAGATTCAAGAGCGGACGGACCCCCCCCCCCCCGGGAAAAAATTCCCCCCTATCCTCAGAAAATCAAGCGAAAAAAATGGCAAGTATTAAAACCCAAATTCATAGAGCTCATAAAATAACTTCAACTTAGGAACTTTTTAACAAAGAAAAGGGACCCAAAAAGAATTTTGAAAAAAAAATCCAAAGTTTATTGCAAGAATGGAAAGGGAGAAAGAGTCTAACAGCGTCAGGAAAAGGATTGCAAGTAAAGTTGTTAGAAATTTGTTGGGGCGAAAAAGACCCGGAGAACAAGAATCCAAAAAAAACAAAAAAGAAAAGCAGGGGAAATAAAGGTAAGAAGAAATAAAAGAAACAAAAAAACGCGTGATAAGAACCAACCAACTAATCTAGAGAACAAAACTGGAAAGAAAATGCCCCCTCATCACCAAACAGCCCGTATATTGTTTAAGGGTTAGTTTAAGATAAAGAAAAGAGCTAGAAGAAAGATTAAAAAAAAAGGAGGGAAAACGAGGCGAAAAAGTTACCAAAAGAAAGAACTTTGCCATTCATTTCCAAATTTGAATTTCCGAACCGCGGTTGCCCCAGATACAAACCCCGGTCCCAATCTTTGGGAAAAAATATGTCAAAAAGCCCGCCACCCAACGCAAAAAGGTCCCTCCCCCGGTAAATCCCTGTGAAGGGTTGGAACAAACCATAAAATCCCTTTGGTTTAGAAAGGAAAAGTATACCACAACCAAAGTAAAAGGAAACCTCGAGCCCGCCCGAAAAGCCCCGTACACCTGGCCGTATTCTGAAAAAGAAGGGAAAATGAGATAATATTTCCAAACAAACAAGATGCGTCGCTTGTTAAGGTAAATGAAAAGATTGATAAAATCAAGATAAAAGTGCCTTAATGCACCTAGAAATATGCACCGCGCTTTCGGAGCCCTAATAAAAGGGGCGATAAGTTTAAAGAAAAAGGAATCCCAAAAGATAAAGCGGGTCCCTTTTGCGACGACACCGTGGAATGAAGTCGAACCAGTAAGTAAATGGTTTAGAACACACCCACCTGAGAAAAAAAAAAAAGTTTGCTTTTTTAAGTATTGAAAAAGCCAAATATATAATATATATAATATATAATATAAATAGATATTATTATAATATATAATAATAATATATAATATTATATTTATTAATAAATTATAAAATATTTTAATATATATTCAAAAATTATAACTTTAAAATAATATATTATCAATTCTTTTCCCCCCTTTTTTTTTTCCCCAGATTTGGGGGTAAAGGTTGCCGGGGAAGTTAAAGAAGAACAATGGACACCAAGTTCATATCGCCATGAAAAGTAATCTGCCAAAGCCCTTTACCCGCCCCCTCCCTTATGCCCCTAATTAAGTGGAAAAGAAAACCTTCCGGGCCCCCCGCAGTAAGAAAAAATCCCAGTTTCCTAGAGCTCCCAACCGGGAACCCCCGCGGAGGACCCCCCTCAAAACTATTTGGGCAAATCGTTCCCCAAGTATAGGGGGGGATTCTCAATCCCCCCCTGGGCCGCCCAAGGGGGGTTTTGGGCCCCCAAAAAACCCTATAAAAAATTACCCCTCCCCAACAAAAACCCCCGCCCCCCTTTCAAGTAATCCTATTTTTTAGGGAACTTTTATCGCCCTTTTTCTGCCCAAAACTCACAAATTTTCTTTTCATCCTTCCAAATAGATACACATTTCCGGGTGTGTTTAGCTGGAAAAAACTCCCAATCCATTTTTTCCCCCTTCGGTCCCTTCTCCAGAAACCAAAGTAAGTTTCAACCTAGTAAAATAAGCTTTAAAAACAGTTTAAAACAACCATAGCCCCTCAAATAGCCAAAAGAAACCTAAAAAGGTTTTGGCCAAAACCTTCAAGAACTTTTTAGTCCCCTTTTTACAAACCCAACCAACCAAAATTATTTGCCACATCCAGCCACCCCTTTTTCCCCCTGCCATTTTCCACAACTTTTCCCTAACTACCAAAAACTCCCTGCAAAAAATCATCCGTATCCCTTATTCTCCCAAACAATATTAACCCAAAAATAAATAAAACTCCCAAGACCAACTTGTTTCCAAGCCTTTGCCCCTCAAACCATCCTTAAACTAAACTCAACCAAACACCGGTGCAAGGGGACCCGCTTGGGTCCCTTCCAAACCTCCACACACCATAAAAAAAACCCCTTAACTCTTTATCTTTTACGTAACTTTCCCCAAACCCCTCCCTTTGTTACACAAACTACTTGCCAAAGATCCCTTTCTCCACCATTTTCCTTTTCCCATAAAAAACTCCTTCCCTTTCCTATGCCACACCAAAAACCCAAAATCCAATCCGCCAAAATTTAAATATAGGAGGGGCACCCTCCCCACTCCAACCGGCCTATTTTTCTCCGATCAATTCTAACCACCAATTTCCACCACCCCCGCTACTCCCCATTTCCTAATTCTTCACAAACCCCCTCCCCATATTTACAAATTTTTAAGATAAACCAAAGGGAAAACACAACACAACATGCCTGGCATTCACCTCCCCCGAGAATTTTAAAACCGGTAATTAATCACTTCTCGTGTTTTACCCCAAGTTATTATTCCGCGTACACACGCCCTTTCAACCTTATCCGTTCCACCCCCCCAATACAAAAATAACTTTTTGGATTCCCAATCATATTATAATAAATAAATATATATTTATAATAATATAAAATATTAATAAAATAATATATTAAATATCATTAATTATATATTAATATTATTATATATAATTATTTTATAACCCTTCCAAGTAAGTTGGTATTTTGGGCCTTTTTAACTAAAAATGCCTCAAAACCCAAAAAGAAAGCGGAAATTAAAAGAAGTAGGAAATGAATTTACAAAAACAGGTTTATTTTTGCGAGCAAATAAGAAAAATTTAACGATAATTAAGAAAATCCACTTAACAGTTTTTAACAAGTAGGAAACCAGCCGCCCCTTGTATATTTCCCATTCCCGAGGGTTTTTTTTTTAATAAAAAAAATTAACGAGTTAATTAAAAGGCCCCCTAAAACAAAAAATTATTTTTTCCATTTTAAAGTAAATTCCTGTATTTGAAGCTTAAACGCTCATATAGTCGTGGATGTAAACACAAATTAACAAATGGTAACCCACGAAAACAATAAAATTTCGAAGGACGAGAAGGTGGCCCACCCCCCTCCATTAAAATCGTAATGTCTTTCACTCAATTTTTTTTTTTATCCCCTCTTTTTGTTACTGCAGCTGTGCTAAGGGAAAAAAATTATAAATAATGGAAGTCAATGCACAACACTTTATTGTATAGAAAGGAACGACAATTAAAAAACAAAAACAAAGGTGGGTTAGTCTGTGTAAATATTTACAAAAAAAACCTAGATAATAGTTTTCAAAAGTTGGGTACTTCAATGATAAAGAATTAGGGAGGTATGCTGAAGCACAAAAAAAACTGCAAATATATGGATCCTCCCCACCATGGGAATGGAAGAACCAATTTTTATTATACAAAAAGCCGAAAAACGAGCCCCCCCCCCCCCCGTTAATACTTTGCCAGAAAAAAAAGAAAAAAGGTTCAAAACATTTAAGTATTTCTTTTGCAAATAAAAAAAAACCAAACATTTTCCAGCAGTAAACGTCCCCAAAATTGTAATTAACTGGAAAGATTTATTAGGACAACTATAAGCTTACTACCTGTAATATTAAGATTAAACTAGCCTTTAAAATAGAAGCCCTTATAAATATTTTGAAAGGAGAAAAAACTTCGTTTACTCTTTGTTTTTAGAATAAGTATCATAAATATGATTATTTCATTGTTTATTTCTGAAAAAAATTGAAAAAAACTGCACGGGAAGTTTTTGGGGGGTTGCTGGGTGTCACGTCAAGAAAAAGGGAAAACATAACGTTTTGTTATAGTTTGCAAGACCAGCATCTACCTTCCTCCATAGAGATCACAAAGTAGGGGAACAATCATCCCCCTTTGGGTTTATTGAAAATATCCAATTTACGAACAAACATTGTCATAAACGTTTCCACTAGAAATTAAGTTTTTTACTGCTGTTTTGACAAATTCTTACAGTTTCGGAAAGAGGGTTCAATAAAGCAAAACGAACCACAAAAATTGGCTGTTCTGGAAAAAAATAAATTACTGGTCCAACAGCCCCCAAAGGATTTAAAAAGCTCCAGATATAACAAGAAAACTGCTCCTATTGAAATATTGAAAAAGTAAATTTAAAAACCCATCCCCCCGCTTTTTTGGGTGGAAAAAAAGAAATAAAAAAAAGCTTAACTTGAAATATGTGAATATTATTGAAAAAAATAAAGTAAATTAAAATGCTAATTTTTTTCCCCGCTTTTTTTCACATTAAAAAATCCCCGTAGTAGAAACTTAAATATTTATCGTGCCTGATAAATTTGGAAAAAAGTAGGCTCTGTTTTATTTGAATTAAGAATTCTTTCAATTATTTCAATTTAAGATAAGGGTTAATCCAATACCTTTGGTAAAAATTCATCCTTTAAAAAACTATATATTTTCTGTTTCAAATTTAAAACCATCGTTAATGCAAAAATTTATTCCCGGTGTTCATTGTCCCCACCATAAATAAATTTTTGTAATTTAAAAATTAAAGTTTTCAAGAAAATAACAATTCAATTCCCATCCCCCCCTTACAATCCTGAAATGCGGGGATCCCCTTTAAAACTTTTTACTCCATTTCCCACTTTTTTCTACTTTTTTCCTTGGTTTTTTTTTTTGCCCCTGCTATAAAAGCTCGTTCCAATTACAACCGGATTAATCAAATTTAGAGCTTTAAACCTTTCCCCTTTAAAAGAAAATTATGAACAAATAATATTATACTAAAAAAATAAATGATTTCTTTTACGCTAATATATTTGTAGGCAACAAGCAAAATATTAAATATGTTAAATTACATAATCAAGACATTGGAAATTAAGAAAATCTCTGTGAACCTTGGTAAATGAAAGATTAGGATCGTTTTATTGATTTTCGAGCGAAAAAATATATTACCAAGTAACCGGAGGGTTCCCCCCCTTATAATCAATATTAAATATTTGCTAAGAATTTCATTTTGGTGTCATTGCTACATTTTATCCAATACCTTTGGGAGAAAAACGGGCCCCCAAAGCTAAGTTTCCCCCCCAAAAAACTAATAATTTCCCTCCCCTAAATGCCAGTTTTTCCGAGAACGAATAAAAGTTGTTTTATTTGTTTTTATATCGTAAACCAAGTTTCTGACCTTCAGAAACATAGTAAACTAATTACAAATTACGAATTTTCCCGAAGTTGGCCAGAAAACAAATTCCCCAAAAAATTTTTTAATTTTTTTTAATATTTTGGTCAGATATGGCATAAAGGTATCAATACGTAGGAAAATGATTAAATTTTTTTTAAAATAAGCATGAGGAGCGAAAATATATATTTAATATATAATTATCTAATAAATATTACTCAATTTAAATATAAATAAACATATCTCCACAGTATATCTCTTATACAAATTTAAAACTAAAAATGTTTAAAAAAATAATATATTAATATAAATATTATAAAAAAATATTATAATATTCCCTTTCCACATCCGTTTGTTTCAATAAAAAAAAAATATTCCCCCCCACGCTGGAAAAATTGTTAAACGTTAAAAACAACAAAATTTTTTAAGCTTTTTTCATATTTGCTTTTAAAATTTTAACAAACATTAAAAGATTCGTTAAAAAAAAAAAACGGTGGTTCTAATTCAAAAAGTTACTTGCGAACGCCAAAAAAAACGGTGGGGGATGTTTATAAGGGGGTTTTTAAGTTTTTGAAAAAAAATGTTTAATAGATACGGGGGCTGATATTTAACCTTTTATCCCAGAAAAAAAAAACTTTACCGGAAAGTAATATAAAAGCTGATTACGAAATTTGAAAACAAGCTTTTGTTTTTTAAGAAAGAAACTTGAGAAAAAAGGTTCAATAATGTGCATAGAAAAAAAATAAAATGAAGAACCCTTGATGGGTTTTTTTAGAAAGGTGGGGGGGTTTGGTCGCCAAGAAAAAACCCTTTTCCCCCCCTCCCAATGGGAGGAATAAAGGGTAAGTGTTTTTTTGGGGGAACAAAATTTTTGAAATGAAGCCCCTTTCAAAAGAGCAATTTTGTTCCCCGTTAAGAAATAAAGAACGATGGGACAAAAAAACAATAAAAGGAGAGTGATGGTCAAAACAATTTTCAACTTATTTGATCCAAAGAAAATATTATTGAAAAAATGTATCAAGAACCATTTAAGAAAAAGGAAAACGTTTGGAAGTGGGGGTTTCATCCCAACTCCCAAGAAAAAAAGGTGGAAAGGCCCCATAACCTTTCATAATAAAGGGCGGCTAAAAACGGCGCACCCCCCGTTAAAATAATTTATTTATCAATCTGAAGGTTGGCGTGAAAGAACCTTCCTGAGAAAATGTCGCCCTCCAAAAAACACCAAACTTTTTAGAAAGCTTTTGGGTTATTTAAAAAAAAGAAAAAGGAAAAAGTAATATAACTTTTTCCCCCAAAATGGGTCCCAAAAGGGAAAAAAAATAAAACACCAAGATGAATATTCTAACAGAGTCGGTAACGCTTACCAGGCAATTTTACGACGTTCTGAAATGGGTTTTTCCAAAAGAAGAATGTATAGCCCCGTGGGGGTATTGAAAAAATATTTTTATAGTTTTTAAAAGAAAAAAATTTGAGGAAGAATGAAAAAAAAATCTTTTGAAGTAAAAAAATTTGGCGAAATAAGAATATAGGTTGTGTGTTTTGATTACTTCCAAAGAATTTCGAAAAGATACAAAGATCTGAGTGATTCCCCAAAGGGGGCCCCCCCTTTTTTTAAAGCCCCGGAAGCTTAAATTGGTTTGGTTTTTTTGAAAATAAAAAAAAGGACTGAAATCAACATTTTAAAATTGGGAGGGGAGTTAATAAAATTAGAAAAAAAAGGCGGAAAGAAAAAAAGTTTTTTTCGACAAAAAATAAAAAATATTTATAATGAAAATATCAAAATTACAACCCGAAGATTTCCCTTTTTTACAGAAAAAAGTTTAAGAAAAGAAAGTTTGAGGGAAATAAAACACAGAAACCATGAGGCAAACAAACCATATTTTGTAAAAAAAGAATTTTAAAGAAAAATAACGTCGCGGATTTGCAAAAAAAAAAATTCCCAAAAATAAACCTGAAAATAGAAGAAGAAAATAAACCAAGAAAAAAAGAACAGAAAATAAAAGCCATTTTTGGGGGAGCCCCAGAAAAAAAAAAAGATTAAAGAGAAATTTTTGAAATAAAAAAACAAATGTTTTTTTAAAAACCCCTTTCCCGCCCTAGGGTTTTAATTGTCGAAACAAACTTTATAGAAAAAGAACAGAAGTTATGAGAAGGGAAATTTTTGGGTCGGAATATTTATATGGGGGTTTTTGGAGAAAAAAATTGGGTTTTTCCGTTTGTGGTTTTGTAAAACAGGACCAAACCCTTTTTTTTCCCAGGGCCAAGAAAAAAAAAGGCCCAAAAAAAAGTAGAATAAAAATGACCGTAAGGAAAGAGAAAATAATTTAAAACAAGGACTAAAAAAAAAAAGATTGCCACAATAGCCCTTTTGGAAAGGCAAACAAGTTTTTTGAGGAAACTTATAAAGGAGGGAAAAAAAATACCAATCAAAAAGGAAAAACCCGTAAGACTTTCTAATTCACCCCAAAGCCCTCCTGGAATAAAAAAAAAAAAAGCGAAAAAAAATTCACATCTTTTTTAGAAAGAAGGTTTACAATTAAATTTAAGCCATAAAATATGTTTTTTTGGAGGTTAGGTTGGGAGAAAAGAAAGGACAAACTAAATACCTTGAGGATAATTCGTTCCCACGGCTTGGATTTTGAAAAATTTAGAAGGAAAAGGCTTAGAGCAAAAAAGAATGATTGAAAAGTATAAAAAGTGGAAAAGTTAAAAAACAGAATTTGCAAAGAAACCGAAAGAAGATGACGAAAAAAGGTCTAAAAAAATAAGGAAAAAGAAAAAAACCCATCGTATCTTTAAAAAAATTTTTAAACCATTTTTTTTGGAAAATATCAAATAATGTTTAAAAAACGTTCTGGAGGGTAAAATAGGATAGAGCCCAAGCTTAAAAATTTTTATTGTCCAAAATTTTTTTGCGGATAAATTGAAAAAAGAAAATTTTTTTGGCATGTTCAAGAGCGTTAACAGGATAGATTTTTTGGGAAAACCGATTTTTTTTTTTTGGGGATTTGAAAAATTAATAAGTGGCAAGGCTTTTCCCCTGGGGAAATTGAAAAAAATGATTGAAAAGTTTTAATTTTTCCCTAAAAGGCACCGTCCCCCTCCCTGGTTGGGGCGCCTAAAATTAAGCAACGAGATACAACAAAGCAAAAAAGTTTAAAACCAAGGGTTAATTCCTAGGTTTTAAAAATTTTGAAAGGGTAAAAGATCAAAAAATGGGGGGTTTTTTTGGGCCACACGCCTCCGCCCTATGACCCACAAAAAAAGAGAAAATCTTAAACTCGCCGAGCCCTTTTTTTTTAGCCACCAAACACAGCTTGCCGAAAGAAAAACCTCCCCCACGGGAAAAAACTGGTAATCCCACCCCCATTTCCCATGGAAGAAAAAAATTCAAATTAGAAGGTTGTCGCCGAAAAACCCCCGTTAAGTCCGAACAAACGAGGTAGGCATAAACCGAAAAAAGTGGCCCCCCAAAAAAAAAACGTTTTCCCCCCTCAGCCGGTTTATGTTCCGGGTTCCTTTCCCCCCTCCCGAGGACCCGGAAAACTCGGAAAAAAAAGAGCCTTTAGAAGCAAAATAAATAATAAAGGAGAATAAGGAAAAAAAAAAAAGAAGTGGAGAAAAGGAGAACGGGATAGGGTCGAAAAGAAAAAAAAATTTTTTTTAAACGGAGAAACAAAAGGAATAAGAAAAAAATAATTTAGAGATTTATGGAAAAAGGTTTTCTAAGGAAATTTCTGGTTTCAAAATTCTCAAAAGTGCGCTCGAAAAAAAAAAGGAAAAAATACGTATTAGGAAATCTGCCACTAACCCCAAGGAAAAAAATTTTCCCTTGGAAAAAAAGAATAAGAAAAAAAAAAACCCCTAGCCAAGGTTTCCAAAAAAGTAAACTTTCAAAATCTGAGGAATTAAAAAAAGGGAAAAGCCCATTAAAATCGTGGGTGGATAGGAAAAAACGGTTTTTAAAGACTTCTGCGAAGGATGTGCAAAGGTTGGATTATTGTGAAAAGAAAAGAAAGAAAAGAAATGTTGTTATGACATTATCCTTAATTTAAATGAAAAAAAAATAACAAGGGTTTTATATTGAAAGCCCATTGTTAAGGTAGAAAAAATCGGAAAAAAACCCCTCCAAAATCCAAAAAAAAGCTCCACGGGTAAACAAACGCAGTTTGCCCCCACCAACATTGGGCATCACAACCCTTGCCCTTTTGCTGGAAAAAATCGGAAGGGAAAATAAAACTAAGTTAAAGGGATAATTCAAAACAAAAGAGGCAAAAAAAAGCCCTTAAAACACCCTAAATTTCGGGTTTAAGAGAAATAACAGAAATGGAAAGGTTTTTTAAAAGAAAAAGGGGGAAGGAGAAGGGAGAGAAAAAAGTTAAAAACAAAAATGGCAAAAAATTTAGATTTTTTAAAAAACATTTGGCTTGACCTTTTTTGGGCAGAAAATTTTACCTGCCCTTGACCTAAGGGCCGAACCCAAGTTTAACATCAAAAAAAATAAAGGCCCCGGCCCCCAATTTCCAATTGAAAGCCCCAAACCCCAAACCCCCCCTTCCCAAAAAATCCCCACCCAGGAACGGTCCCCCAGGGCAAAAATCCCTTTTGGTTGGAAATTTTTTGAAAAAAAGTTCGGAAAGTTTTATTTTTGGAATCTTTACCCCCCCCCCCTAAATAAGGCCCCCTCCCTCCAAATGGCCCCCGCTATTCGGGTTTGGGCCCCTTGCCGATTTTTAAAACAAAAACCAATTTTTTTTATTTTCTTTTTTTAAGAGGTAAGTTTTTTTTTTGTTGGGGGTATTTGTATTTTTTTAAAATGGTTGTGTTGATTAGAGGGGATGATAGCCTTAAATTCCCACCCTCGTAAAAAAAGAAAGAAGAAAATGAAAATTTTCACTAAACTCATATGTAGGGGAGTGGAACAAATGGATTGCAACTGGAGGGTTGCCCCCAAATGGGGGGAAATTGTACCCCCCTCTAAGACTTCCCAATGAAATGGTTTGGCTCAATGGGGTGGGGGTTTTTAATTCCTTCCAAAATTCGGTTAAGGAAAAACCTACTTATCCCTTATTATCGATTAA
The DNA here is from genome assembly GCA_015478945.1 of Trachelipus rathkii. NCBI lineage: Eukaryota > Metazoa > Arthropoda > Malacostraca > Isopoda > Trachelipodidae > Trachelipus > Trachelipus rathkii. Next base: position 18,500 of record JABUQX010087197.1, read on the forward strand.
AATAATAATAGTGATAATATTTATATAAGTAATTATGTTGTATATGTTAAAATAATATAGATAAGTATGTTATTAAATAAGTTTTATAATAGATTATATAATATAATTAAGTATAATATATATAGTATTAATGAGTATATTAAAAATAAAATAACATATTTTAATAATATAGTATTTAAAAATATAATAAATAATTTAAATATAATATATAAAATTAAATCATATAACTAAAAAATAAAATTTCAACTACTCAATATTAAATAATAATAGAATAAATAAATATATAATCCCCCCGGGTTGCGGTTCTGGCACGGGGTTGCCCCCGTGGGGGCGTGCGGGCCCAAAAAAATTTATTGGTTTTGCGGGGTTGCGGTTTGGCCGGCCCCTTTGCTGGGGGGCTCGCCTTACTTGGGTTCGCGGTGATTTGCGGGGTTGGGGCGGTGGTTTTGGTTCGGCGGCGGGGGTGCGTGGGGGTGGGTGGGCGGTTGGGCGGTTAGAAGAAATTGAATAAAAAAAAAAAAAATTGACAAGGTGGGGTTTGCGGTGGCGGGTTGCCTGGTCGCCCATTCGAACCCTTTTTCCCCGTTGCCCGGCAAGCGGGTGCGGATAAAAAAGCGGGGTTGGCGGTGCGGCAAAAAAAATCCGTTGGCCCCCCCTCGGCCCCACACTTTAAAGTTTGATTTGGTAAAGTTTTGCAAAATTATTTTATTAACCAATAAAAATTGTTTCGTTTTAAATGAATCTTTAAATAATGGAATTGATTGCTGGGAACTGAACAATCAAAAATTTTTAAATTTTTTAAAAGAAAAAAACATGTTCGTTCGTTTTTGGTCCCTTTATGAAGAAATCATTAAAGTCTTGTTTTTATGTGTCAATAGGGGGAAACATAAGTCCCCCCTTTTTTTTTTTCTAAATTTTTAAAATGGTAAGACTGAACTGGCCTTTTGCAAGGTTTTGATGCCCTTTGAGGAAAAAAAACGGAAAATTTATAAATTATATTTTTTTGGAAAACGTAAAGTTGGTGAGGAGTGTAAAGTTTTAAATAATTTTAAGTTTGTAAAATTATTTTACTAAATAATTTTTTAGTTTTTTTGGTTTGGTTTTAAATGGAAAATTACACATGGAAAAATGACTGGAGCGGAATAAATTATTAACGGTTAGTTAAAAAAAATAAAGCAAAGGGCCTAAATTGGAAACCTAATATTCCCCCTCCCTTTTTTTACCCGTCAACCTGGAAACCCTATGAAAATACCCCCTAGGCTCCCCCCTCCCTTGTTTTTACCCACCCCACTAAAATTATTGGGCAAAAAAAACCGAAAATTTTTGCCTTTGGTCTTTATTATTACCCTGATCCCAAACCTTGAACCTTTTTTTTTTTTTTGCCCCTGACCTTTTTTGGCCTTAAAAAAAAAACCCCCTTTATTTTTTTTTTTTGGCCCTTGAAACCCTTTTTTTTTATTGCCTTTGTAATTTTTTTTATTTTTGGCCACCCCCCTTGATTTTAATGGCCAAGCCTACCCTCCTATATTTTTTGCCTGGACCCTTTTTTGAATTGCCCCCTTCCGAAGAAAGGCTAGCCCAGAAACCGAAGCGCCCCGGGGAAAAAGCCCCGTTCCGTAACGGTTTGAACCCCTAAATTTTCTTATTTTGGCCCCCCCACTGATGGTCCCACCCGTTTCCATGGGAGTCAAATTTTAGGGGGCCCCCCACGTTAAAATTTTTGGCCCCTGAAAAATTTTTTTTTTTTGGCCACAAAATTTTAAAAATTTTTATGGGGCAAATTTTTTTTGTACCTTGACCCTTTGATTTACATTTTTCCCCTGACCTGGAAATTAGCCTGAAAACCTTGGAAAAAAATTTTAACACCAATTTTTTCAGACCTTGAAAAATTAACCGTTAATCAACAAGGGGGTTTTTGGGTTTACCCGATCTAAACTTTGAAAAAAAGCCCCTGTTAACATGTCATCCGGTCCCCCAGCCTTAAACCTGAGAAATCTTCTGTTACTGCAACGACAATTTATAACTCCATCTTTGCGAAAATTATACTGCCTTGGAACACACAAACCTACCAAGCTACACACACCCACACAACCGCCAATAAACCCCACCACCAACAAAACCAAAGACATCAAAAACACAAACACCAACAGGCTGCACCGCCACAGCACAAAAAACAAAACACCCACAAAAACCTTAACTAACACAAACACAACACACACAAACAACCAACACAACAAAAAAAAAATGGGGGTCATGAAACCCCTACACGACTTTTTTTCCCAAACCGTCCCCCCTTTTAAACCTACAACGTTAAGCCCCGAATCTTTGCCCAATCCAAGCCTTACCAGTTCCCCCCCTCCCCCTTTCAACCTTGTTTTTTTTTCAGTTTCTAATCAAGGTTTTCATAATTCGCAAAAATATATTGTTCCCCCCAGACAGAAGTTAAGTGAAAACCGCGTTTTACCACGCGTCAAAAGGTTTTTTATTGAAAAACCTTTAAGCGCTGATCAAAACAATCCCAACGCTGTTTAAGATCTTTTCACACTCAACTCACATTACACTAATTCTAAATTTTTCCAATTTTCCTTCTTGATAAGCGATCTCCCGGTTTAATATTCGCTAATCAAATAAGTTAAATTTGAATAATTTAAAATTAATAATTTATCAAAATAAATATGAATTTTTATATATTATAATTATAATATTTAATCTTAAAATAGAAACAAATAATAAATAATGTTTTTATATTAATATATATATATTATAATATGAGGAAAACGAGAAAAAAGAAATAGAAAAGAGAAGAATGAAGGAAAAAAGAGAAAGAAGGGAAAAGAGATGAAAGGCATGAATTTTACAAAAATTTGAGAGGATTTATCACAGAGCATGTGAGAAGAGAACAAAGATGAAAAAAAGAAAAGAGAAAAGAGAGAGAGGACCCCAATTTTCCCGTCCGCGTCCCCCCCAACATTTACGAACCCCATAAGTTACTTTGCTTCTATCAAAATTTCATTTTGTCCCTTTTAACACAACCGCAAAATTTTTTAAAATCATTTTTTTATTTTTAAAAATACATTTTAATTAATTTACGTTTAAAGTTTTAAAAAATTACAATTTTTTTTTGAACATTATTTTAGAATTATTTAAGACTTAAAATTGTTTAAATTATTTTTTATTTTTTAATTTATTTTAATTTTAAATTTTTTTGTAATTTAAGAGTTCCTCCTTCGTCGCCCCTCCTCGAGAATCGCCTGGACGGGGGGTGGGATTTTTCCGCGGATATGCTATAGCGCCCTAAACACACCACAAAAACAACCGTGAAAAAACCCAATAAATTATTAATAATTATTAATTAAATTTAATTATAATATATATATAAATATATAATATATTTTAATATTATATTATCAAATTTTAAACAATAATTATAATAAAAATAATATTAAATACTTAATAATATAAATAATAATAATTATAAAAATATAATATACTCTAACAATATATATATATAATAAAAAATATATATTATATTATTACAAATATAAATAATTAATTAATAAATATATATAATTATATATTTTATCTAAATTCTATATAATATATATTCAACCCTTACCAAAATAACACAAAACAACAAACCCACACCGTAAACACCACAACAAACACCCAAAAACAACAATACACAACAAACAACCACCACACACAACAAAACACCTTTAAAGTTTTAAACGTATAAACAAACAAATGCCAGCCCCCCCCCCCCTATTTGGGGGGGTCCCCCCCCCTGCACCACCCAAAATTTTTTTGAGAACCCCAAAATTTTTTCCGTCCAATCCTTTTTTTGATTCCCCGGGGGGCCAATTTTTGCCCCTCGTTACCTTTTTTTGAGACCCCTTTGTTTTTTAAGGGTTTTTTTTTGGACTGCCCCCCTACCGAACTTTTTTTTGGATGGCCTCAACCCTCTGGATATCCCTCCAACCCTTTTTAATGCCCCCCAATCCTTTTGGAGGAATGCCCTCCAACCTTCCTGACCCTTTCACTTTTTTTGGCCTTGGCCTTTTTTGGGCAGGTACGTATTTTATTGAAACTTCAGATTTTAGATATTGGATTGAAACCATTACCTAGGAACTCATTATAAAGTTTCATTTAGTTAGTTCAAAACCGGTTTCAAAAATGTAATTCTGCTTATAAACAGGTTTTTAAATATTCCGTTATTTCTCAACAATAATACAAGTTAATTGTAAAGTATATATATGGATTAACCTGTGTCCCCCCCTAAAGTTTATTGAAAGTTTGTTTTTTTAACTTTTTTTTTCCTAGGCATATTCCCCGCTGAAAAAATCATATAGAAAATAACAACCAAATATTGAAAAAAGGCTCAACCCCTTATGGTTTATAAGGGTAATGAAAGGGACGAATTGTGGGGTAAATATTTATTAGAGTTTTTGGCTTTTAGAGAATGAATTAAACTTTCTAAAAACCCTTTTTCTAAAAAGGTTTATACCAAACAACAAATAAACAAATTAAGAAACCAAGAGAGAGGGGTTGGGATTATAAATGTCCTGGCAATCTGAGGAAGCCATAACCCCCTGCCCCCCTATTCACGTAAAGATTGCCCAAAAGCCCAAGCCCGCCCCCCCTCCCGACTCTGTCCGGCAAAGCCCCCCAAGGTTTTCCCCCAAACCCGCCCACCCCCAAAATAAGGCTTTGCCGAATCCTCCCCGGGGTTTTTCCACCGCCCGGGGGCGCCGGGTTTCCCCGCCCGCCCCCCCCGCCGGGGGGGTCCCCCCCCCGGCCCGCCAGGAGGCTCGGGGGCAAAAATTCCCCACCCCCGCCGGATCCCCCCGCCCGCCCCCCCCGGGCGTTGCCCCGCCCCGCCCAGGCCGCATTCCATATTCCTTTTTAATTACCGAAGGAAACGAATAAATAAAATTCCAAAGTTATTTACCATGTGATAATAAGTAAATTTCTAACTATTTTCAAAAAGAAAATTTTTCCCTTGCCAAAGAGTATGAAAAAAATGTAAGAAGTTTTAAATTAGCAATTTTAATTTTAATTGCATAAACGTTTCTTGCAAATTAAAAACCAAAAAAAAATAACTTGTTTTTAAATTCACTTTCAAAGCATTAAACAGTAAAAATTCCAATAAGCGGGGTTTTATTTGGTCTTAACCCCTTAAAACAACCCAAAAGGGCAATTAGTATCAGAAACCCCTTTGGGGTTTTTTACTTGCCCTTTATACTTTGGCCTTTAACCACTCTGCCTTTACTGGAATTTTACTTTCATTAAACAATTTACAATTACCTTTAAAGAAAGAATGAAACTGGAACCAGTTTAAAATCCCAATGTAGAAGGTGTGGGTTTCAACCTTACAATCAATAGGGGGAAATTTTGTAATGGCCCCCCCCTTATTTTGTTTTTACAACTGGCCTTTTAACACTTGCGGTTTTAACCCCACTGCCCCCGCTCCTTTTAACATTTTGGCTTTAAAACTCCAACTGGCCTTTTAAACTGGCATTAATACTCACACCTGCTTTACACGTGCTGTTTTTAACTATATAATTTTTAATTTTGAACATTTTTGACAGAGACAATTAACTAAAAAAAAACCATTAAAAATCAGTTTTAAAATATGTCATAAAGAGAGGTTTTTTCAACCCACCTAAGCATTCCATAAAGGGGGGAATTTTAGTTACGTCTTTTTTTTTTTTTAATAAAAACTGCTCCCCAATTTAAACTTGCCCTTTGGCCAGACTTACTTCCGAAGGAGTCCTTTTAACTCCTGCCCTTTTACTTTTTAAAAAACCTTTCACAATAATTTTTTTAAAATTAAACATTTAACCAATACCTTTAAAAGCCCAATAAAAACTTCAGTTAATATCAATAAAGGTGGTTCTGTAACTACCCACCAAAAGGGGGAATCATATATTTTATTGGGCCTTTTTTGTTTAAAACTGTTTTATTTAAAATTATAGAATTATAGCTTATAAGAATTAACTTGCATGGCAAACTTTTCCTAAAATTTTTTAAACACGTTTTAAAACTGCTTTTAAAACTCAATTATTTTTTAACTGTTGGCTTAAGAAAATATTGTTTTACTGCTTTTAGGTTTTCCCCTCAAATGTTTTATTTTTTCTGCTTTTTTAACTCATATTTTTATAACAATAATGTTTCGATACTTTTATTATTTGGTTTTTAAATACTTTATTCTTTTGTTTAAATTTTTTATTATTTTTTTAAATAATTTTTATTTTATTTGTTTTAAAAAAATTTAATTTTTATTTTTTAATTTAAAATTAATCCCCTTTTAATTTTTATTTTATTATTTTTAATTTTTTATTTATTTTTTATTAATATAGCCTTAGTGGTTTATTTTTTCCCCCTTCATGCAATTTTTGTTTTATTATTAAAAAATTTATTTAGCTCTGTTGACACAAAAACAACCACACCAAACAACAAACAAAAACAAACACAAACAAACACGTTCAAGCCCAAACAAACACATAAAACCCACCAATAACGGTTTAAAATTATTAAAAATCAAAATTTAAATGTCTCTTTATTTTAAAACCGTTTTTACAAGTGGACTTGTAACTTTCATATGAAATTAAAAAGCAAAATAAAAAATTAATTTCATAATGTTATTTTCCCTACAAAAAAACTTCACATATAATAATTCCCCCCCCCAAAATTCTTAAAATCTTTTTTGAAAACAAAGAAAAAAATAAGTTTAAATGATTAATTGGTTAATAAAACTTTTTTGTTAATTAAAAATAATTTTTATTCTAATAACATCAAGTTTTTTAACAAAATAATTTTTACTAAATTTTTTATTGGGGAAAAAATTTTTTTAAATTAAAACAAAAAATATTTTAAACAGTTCCTTTTAAAAGAAATAAAATTCGTTTAATAAAATTCAGTTAAGGCCACCTAAGCCGCCCCTTAGCATCCTCCTAACAACCTAAGGGCCCAGGGCCACCCCGACGTTATTTTGTTTCCAAATTGAAACTTAACCTGCTTTTTTTAACACAAATCCCTTTTTTAAGCTGCAACAAAGATAAAATTAAGTTCAAGATGAAAAAGCAGCCCTCATCAACAAAGTCTTCTCTTTGCAAAAACAATACAATAGTATAATTTTTTTTATTTAATCAATTTCCTAGGTTTTTTTTTATTTAAAAAAAAACGATAAAATTTTTTTTTCCCCCCCCACACCAACATTTTAAAATTTATTTATTCGCATCTTTTCCCAAATTGAGTTACCTAAAAAAAATTTCCCCATAATAACAGTTTTTTATTTTTAAAACTAATTTTGGAGGAAATTTTTCCCTTTTATTTTATTTATTAATTTTAATTAATTAATCTTATGAGTTACAACATGGACTAAAATTTCAACAACGGAGGGGGGAAAAAAAAAACACAAGAGACCCCGCCAACTCCCTAAACCAGATTACAAAACCCTCGGGAGCGTGTCGCCTTTCTCCTGTAAAATTGTTTGTTTGGGTTTGTGAAATTCACCCTACCTTTTTTTTTAAGGGCGCCCGAAGAATTTTAGGGATAGGAGCCTGTTTTTGGGTTTAACCCGGCGGCGGATTTTTAGGCCCCCCCTAATACCCAGAAAAAAAAAACATTCCAAAATAATATTTTTTTCCCCCTATTATACGAACCTTTTTTTTTTCCCTTGAAAAAGTTTGTTTTGAAAAAGTAACAGTCCAGGGCTGTAGCCCCTCTAAATTAAAAATGCTCTAAAATTTTTAAAGAAATAAATCCTTTTTTTGATCTCTGGGGGGGGGCCTTTTTGATGAATTTTAAGCCTAACATGATCATGTTCCTCCAAAAGGTTTAATTCCCCCCGTAAAAAATACCGCAAGATCAAAGGTTCTTATATTTAAAATAATCATTTAAGCTCTTTTAGAACACCAACCAGCTTGGGAATGGTGTTTTAGAAATCCATTAAGCAGGACGTTAAAAAAGGAAAAAAATGGCGCCCCCCCTTTTTTTTTTCCCTTTCTTTTTGATTTTGGAATTGGGATAAAAAATACCCCCCCCTTTATCTATAGAATCCTGCCTTTCACCGTCGAAAAAATTATTTTTTATCGCTTTTTTTTTTTTTATAGGTTATATAAGTTCAACAATGATTTTCTATTTTTTTTTTCCTAATCCCACCCCCCCAGCCTTTTTAACTGTTGATTTGTGGACACATCGGAAAAAAATTTAACTTAGTTCTTTTAAAAAACTGTTTTAAAATTGAAAAAAAAAAGCACAGGATTTTTGGTTTATATAAAAATTAAATTCTTTTTTAGAACCCATGTTCAGAATTATGTAAATATCATAGCCCAAAAATATTAGCACTTTTCTACAGTTTGGGTGCCAAAAAAGATTCTAATTCCCCTTGAAAAATTTCCTTAAACAACACACTAACAAAAGGTTGTTCTTCTTTGTCATTTCTTTCTTTTTTTACTCAGTGTAAATATTAAAAAGATTTGTGGGGAAAATTCATACCCTAAAAATTTTTTTTGAAAAAAAAGGAAAAATAGTTTTTATATATTTTTTCCACTTATTTAAGAAAAATACGAATAGATTAATTAATCCTAATTTTATATAAGATAGCAAAAAAAGTCAAACCGGTCGAAAACAAAGCCAAGAGCCGGCAAAAGAAAGAACCTCCCCCCCCTCCGCTGCAAGCCGCCCCGGGGCCCCCCCCCGCCAATCTCGCGGACCCCGGGTATTGGCCGAAAAACCCCAGAAAATGTTCCGTCTCCTCCAACAATCCAAACAACGTGGAAAGGAAGAGGGAAAACGAAAGACCTGTTCCACAGTCCCGCCCCCACCGCGCTACCGCGCCATCTTGAGGCCCCCACGGCCGCCGCACATTTCGAGGCCGCCCGAGGCCGGCTCTTCTACAACGTTTTTTGCTCAAAGCGGTGAAATCCTACCTAAAATTAAATGCCCTAAGGTGGAAATTAAAATGTAAATTAACTAAATATTTATGGAAAAAATTAAAATAATTTTTAATTCCCTTCAATCGGATTATGGTAATTCTTAAATAAATATATAAATTACAATATTTTTTTAATTCAAAATAAAACACTTTTAATACAAATCCAGCCAAAAATCACTGGTCTCACGACATAAACAAAGCCCCCCTTTTAACAAAAAAGAACTTATGAATTTTTTTAAAATGAGTTTTTTTGTCTAAAAGATAATAAAAACACACCTGCCCCGCCCTCAACTTACAAGTTATTCTAAGACTAAGTTTAAAATTCAACCAATCAGCAAGGTAAGGCCCCCCCTTTAGGTAAAGAAAATTGAAAAAAAAAACAATTTTTTTTTACATCCTTAGAAAAACCCAAAAAGCGGAAATTAAAAAAAATAAAATTTCCCCACCTCGACCAAATCACCAAAAATAAACGAAGGTTAATATAGAGGATACTTTCAGGAAAACCTTCACAAATCCAAAATTTCACAAAAAAAAAGGAAAAGCACCCTTCCTATATACTACTTCTTAAAGGGCAAACTCTAACCTGAATTCATAAAGCAATTATATTACTTACAATTGTTCATTTGGGAACCTTGTATCTCCACTTTATAGTACAGCCCGTTTGGTACTTGTGATCTGGTTTATCCTTACCCCTGAGAAAAATTAACCTTTGACCTGAATTATTAGCCCCCTTTTAAATAGCCCACGGTTACCAAAAAAAGGAATTTTTTTATCCCTAAATTTCAGCCCTTTAATTTTTAGGCTCTATAACACGTATGTTATTTTTTCGCCCGAACAACCAATTCTTTGTCAGCCAGAAAAGAGGTCCCGTGTCTCATAATTGGGAAAAATAATAAAATTGTTGGATTCTGGGGTAAAAAAAAGAATTGGCCCCCTAAATTCGCCCCCGGGGTTACAAAGAAGGGTCCTATCCTAAAATTTAGGCCCCTATAAAAGTAATAAGTTTTACTTTTCCACAACAATTTTTTAAATTACCAGAGCGAAGTTTCAGTTTCCGTTATCGGGTAAACAAAAGGAAGTGCCGCCCGTGTGTTTTTTTTGTGTGGTTATTTTTTTCCCCCGTGGGTTATTTTTCTGAAAATTTGTCCCCCCATTGTTAAACATAAGCAATGAATAAAATAAAAAATAATAATAAAGGAAAAATTGCCCAAACTTTAAATAATGTAAAAAGAACTTTGGGGAAAAAATATTTTTGTTGTATAATCAGTGGAAAGCAATAATAAAATCTAAGATGAATTTTTTGTTTATGTTTAATAAATAGTAGAAAAATACACATTTAATGTGAAAGTTCAAATTGTTTAGAATGATTAACCAAGAAAAACTTATTTTTTAATTTTTTATTATAACTTTAAATTAGAATGATACCATGAAAAAAATGGTATATCTTTTGGCATGGAAGCCAGAAAAAAAGCTATGTAAATTAAATTCTCCTTGGGAAAACGGTGGCCAAAAAAAAAAATAAATAAATAAAACTTATTATTAAAATAACTTACAAGCGGATCAATTAAAAAAATGTAATTTTTATTTTTATTGATGATAGCCAATATTTCGCTTTAATTTAATGATAAAAAAAAATAAACAAAAGATTATAAGAAAAAAGGCAACAATTAAAAAATCCTTGAACCCATGCAACATGCTTGAAGACCATAAATCAAAACTAACACCGCCTAGACAGTGAGTAATTTTTCATACTGGCGGAAATTATATGATCGAATAATCGCTGCTATAATAAATAATGCTTTATAACCGTGTTTAAAAAATGATAAAATTGTAGAATGTTTTTTGTGGCACCCAACTCTTGCATCAACGGTGTCATTTGTTATGTCAGTGTTACATTCCGAATTTGTAGGAAAACTCATGAAAGGAATATGCAGAAAGTTTAAGATTAAAAAGGTAGAAATAAGTAGCTACCACGCTAATAGCAATGGTTTGGTGGAAACTACAAACGCAAATATAGCGAACTTTCTGAGGATGTTACGTAAAAGCATAATCAGCGCGATTGGACCAATATTTACCTTTGGCCCAAGCAAGAGTACTAAATCAATACCATAACAACGGTACGCATTAAAACAGATCCACATCTTCCTGCTCTTGATGGGCTACCACAAAGCGCGCTGATGGCCGTCACGATTATACCATCTTAAGCCCTTAATAACAAAACCTAAAGATCCTAAACTTATAAAAAGGAGGATGAAAAGATAGAAAAATTATCATGAAAGAAATTTAAGAAATAGAGAAGCAAGAACCAAGAAGTAGTAACATAGAAAATGAAGTTAAAAAGTATTCAACACAGAGCAGCAAAAAGGCAAAAGATAGACCAGAATAAAGAGATAAAAAGATGCAGCAGTTTGTGGCCTCAAAACCACCACACCGTAATGACCCTAAATTGTTCCGAAAGTGGAGAGCGAATCACACTTGTAGAATTCGAAGCCTACGGAGAATGAATTCGAAAACAAGCTGAATACCTATTATCCTAAAGAGGATCCTACAACAGGCAAGCATATATAGCAGATAAATGTTGATAACTTTAAAGTAGCTAGAACGCGAGGAAAAGATGAGAAATTTAGCAATGAAGAAACCGATATAAATATATCATCAGACACAAGACAGAGAATTAATGTTAAAAAGAAAAAGAAACAAAATAAATATAATAATTATTGAAAAATATGAAGATAATGATGATGAACAATGAAAATGAAACTAGAGTAATACTACTTGAAGAACACCTAAAACAAAGCAGAAAATATAACGGCACAGGAATCGCAAGTTTTAAATATGGAGAGGGAAACCACCTGAAGCTGCTCGATGAAAATATGGAACCGCAGATAGCCGAGAAACCAACACAAGGAAAAGTGCTAAGAAAACACGCTTAGCGTGGAACCAGATGAACCAATATCTCGGAAAGGAAACAGAAGAAATAGTTCGGTGAACTAGTTTCAAAGCGAGTCCAAGTAACATGAAACAAGCAATATAGCGCATTCACCAATATACACACACCCGGCTAGATGAACCCGACACGAAGAACTAGACGCGTAAAGAAAAAGGGGATTTACCACGTATAGACCCGAAAACCCAGCTATACCGATGATAGAAAGTTTCACACCTGTTCAGACGAGACAATCAACATCTCTCGAACCGAAAGAATGGATCATACAGCAAGAGAATTGCCAGAAAATCCACCGGAATTACCTCCAAGGAGAGCAAGACCACCAGATTTACCTACAAAAAGAGTAAGTCAAATTCAAAGATGTAAGAAGAGTCACATTTAGTGATAAAGATAGGTAAAAGCTAGTTCCCATTACTATCTCTATCGCTAAAAGTGAAATCGAGAAGAAAACTTAAAAGAAAAGAACTGTCGAATTTTCATTTTGTATGTACATATATGATTCCAATATCATGCGTGCTAACTAATAAATGTTACAATAAAAATTATTATTTTATTGATTTTCTTATATACTTTATAAACCTTAATTTTAAAGTTTACCCTATTATTACCCGTAATAGGAAAAACTACCTAGTGCGCTACACTTAATTAGTCACAAAGATGACCTGAAACTTTATAATTTTATTCATTGTTAGATTTAATTTAAGGCTATTGTATCAACAACTAATACACAAGAGTTCTAACCCAGTGAATTTAAGACTTTTATAAATTATTTTGTAGCTTGTAATTTATACATCATTCTTAGCTTAATAGATGAAGTTTTGATTACTTACTCACCAGCCCAAGAAGATTGTCGGCATCTTGCGGCTATCAAAAGTTGGAGTTACTGACGGGATGATTGTCACTGACAGTTCTAAGACGCTACTAAGACGAAACTACTGGCAACGAGGAATGGCGTCAAGAAAAGAGCATCCATTCTCTCTCTTTCT
>JABUQX010087198.1:0-25946 GCA_015478945.1 Trachelipus rathkii
ATCTTGGTTATCATGTCTTGTATTTATGCCAAAATTAAGCAACCAAAGATAACGTTTGTAAAATGCGACACTTTTATTTATGTAAGGAATTGGTTGCGATTTTTCAAAGTCAAATGTAAAGCATAGCATTGAATTATCCTTTTTGGCTTTATTGGTCATCTGTGATAAATAGTCCCTGGCAAGTAAAGCTCTTTCAAGGTGGGATTCATGCTTTTCATAATGTGCTTCATATTCCGCAAGTTGTGATTCAGTCTGAATTTTTAACTGATCACAGAACTGGCAGGTATCTTTCTTCGGTATATAAATTGCAACATTGTATGATCGAAAAGATTCCAAAAATACTTTGTATGAAACGTTTAAGCGGTCATCATTTTTCTCCTTGATATAGTCTAAATACAATGAATGAAGCTTTAGCACAGATAAATCAGGGTAAAAATATCTTTTTTGGCTGATAGAGTACTGGAGATTATACTAATTTAGGGCTAGCTGTATATGTTTTTTTTGGTATTGTTACTCTTTAAGCATGTTTCAATTTGCTTATCTTACAGTAAAAGTTACTTAAAAAGTCATTTTTGCAAACTTTTATGTTATTAAGAATGTATTATCATATTAAGGAATAATACGACAAGGCGTATAAAGAAAATGATCAAGAGGATTACATTATGAGCAATGCATATCTTGTCCCATCATATGAAGTGCGTACATTCAAGAGTTGCGAATGTTCTTTGTATGACATCATTAACGATATAATAGGATAATATCAATGAGCGTATTTACTGTTCCGCCTATTTACACTCATTATTGTGAGATACTCACTATCTATATTTTTAACTTTGAGATAATCACTTGATTGTTATATTTAAATTATGAAAAATTCTTTTAGACTAAATTATTACACTCTGACAAGGAAGAGCCGCGAATCTATTATTCCGAGCAGTAGCGTAGGCAATGACGGATTGTCAGGATGCTTTAATAAATCTGCGATAATAGCTCCGCAGATGCGGAGGAGGATATGGCAGAGAATCTATATAATATATTCATGCGGTATTGCAATAGCAGATATATATGCGGAGAGTGAGCGGATGTCAGGATTGATTACCATAGATTACAGTAGTCGATCCATATAAAATTCGATTTTATATAATCTATATAATTGTATAATATAAATTAAATCAAATATAAATATAAATTAATAAAATATATAATAATTCTAATGAATGTATGACCAATTACCTTCCATTAATTTACTTTGGTATATATTTGATACTTAGAGAATACTTATATTATTAAAGCAAATAAATTTGTAAAAACGATAATGCTCACACTCAGCTTATTCTATTTACAACATAATCAGGATCCAAATTTTATTCGAGAATCTTTTTATTTTTACCTCATTAGTTTTTGGGTGGTGATTTCCACAAATAACATTGGAAGATATTATTTTACTCTCCATTCTATTAACATTATGAGACAATACTTATAAATATATATAATATATATTATATAATATAATATATATACTATATTATAATTTATAATTATATTATATATAATATTATAATAATATATATATATATATAAAATATATAACATAATTTTATTTCTATAGATGTAATCATTTTTAATAAATAAAAACTATATATATTAAATATATTAATTAATATAAATATAAATAATAATATATATATTATATATATTAAACTACATTCTACAAATCTCGCATCTACTATATATATATATATAATATATATATAATATATAATTACGATAACAATAAAAAAAAATGATAAAATTGAAAATTCATATATATATATAGTATATTATGGTTGTTACAAAGAGTTAATATAACTAAGAGAAGTAATTATATATATATAATATAATAATATATATTATACTAGATTTAAATATTTTATACATTTTCTATAAATATTAAAAGATGCATCATATTAAGAATATACGTGGTGAATGATCAAAGCACTTTTTATCAATTATAAAATTCAGTATATAAGTAAATGTATGTAAATTTATAAATTTAATAATTATTTATGTAATTATTTAAATTAATTTATATTATTTTTAAATTTTTAATTAAATAATTTTATATTATTTAATATTAATTTAAATTATGATTATTTGTTAAACAAACAATCCATATAATTATTTATTATATTAATATATATAAATTATTTAATAATATTATAATTTATTAATTTAATTATATTTTTATTTTTCTATATTTTATTACATTGTTAATAACATATTATTCATATATATAATATATATATATTATCCATTATCATTATTTAATTATAATTAATGATTATTATATATATTATTATTAATTATTATATAATTTATATATTTAATTTATATTCTTAAATAATTATTATTAATTATTTAATTTATTTAATTTAATATTATTATTATTATTTATATATTATTATTAATTTATAATATATTTATTATTATTATTATTATATATTATTATTAATTTATTATTATTATTTATTATTATTATTAATTAATTAATATTATTATTAATTATATTAAATGGAGCAAACGATAGTAATATAAATAAATCGATATACAGAAATTAAAAAGATTTAATTATTGAAATAAAAGATTTAAAATATTTATCAAATATAAAAAAGAAAAATAAGAAAAAAGAAAAACTTCGAAAAATGAAAAAAAATCATTAATAAATACAATGATATAATATTTGTTGAAATATTTGAATATTTTAAAATATTTATTTAGAAAACCAATTTGTGACCATTCAATTTGAAGATACCGTTAAATTTTATAAAACATTTTTAATTACAAAAAATTTTAAGCAATTTCTACTCGAGCATTATTAAATATAATTTTAAATTAATATAATAACAGTTTAATTAAAAAAATTATAGCTGTAATAATTCGTTATGCAAATAAAACGACGAAATTTCTTTATTTACACTCCAAGCAAAGAGATTATCTTAAGTAAGTATTGCAGGGTAGAATACATATAATATATACTATTTAAAATTATAAAGTTATTTATTGTAAAAACAGAAATTTGGAATAAATTATGATACATAAATAATAATTAAAAATCTAGATTGCGTAGTAATATATAAAAAAACCCTATTATTGTAATATAAGGATGCACAATCATAAATGTTTCGTATAAATACATAATTGATTTGTTTCGTAACGAGAAAGCTACCCATTGTTAAAAATAGTTGAGGCTTTATGAATATTCATTGTGTGTGTGTGTGTGTGTGTGTGTGTGTGTGTTGTGTGTGTGTGTGTGTGTGTGTGTGTGTGTGTGTGTGTGTGTGTGTGTGTGGTTGTGTGTTGTGTGTGTGTGTGTGCGCGCGCCTTGCGTGTGCGCGCGCGCGTGTGTCTGATAATAATTTGTGCAAATTTTTAATTATGACATTTATTTCCATTCCTCTTATAATATAATATTATATATTATATTATATATATATATATATATAATATAAATATATATATAATATATATATAATATAATATATATATATAATATAATATTATCTATATATATATATTATATTATTATATAATGTCTTTGTTTACTTACTTCTTACTTCTCTCCATAAATCATTTTCATCCTGTCAGTGGCGCGAGGGTCTTCCTCCAGTCTCTTTCCTGGAACACTCCTCTTCTCTTCACAATTATAATAAAATCCCCCTAAATTAATGATTTCCCCTCATTGCTCTGCAGCTGGCATCTTTTAGAGAATCCTCGCACCGATTCGGTCCACTCTTCTTGCGGTCTACCCTCGGTCTTCTACTTCCGGTGTCCATTCCATCTTCTTTTTCGGGCATCCTGTCCGGCTGGCATCCTCTCCAGATTCCCACCATCTCAAATCTTCCCACATCATCTTCAGTATAATCTTCTTCAGCTCCTACAGTTTGCCTAGTTTACTTCGTTTCCTTATTCTTTCTCTCTGCTTCTTCGCAGTCATTGTTTCTCAGAGCTCTGCATTTCCGCGCTTGTATTCTGCTCTCCTCTCTTCTCGTAGTAGTCTACGTTTTCGGCTCCGTACATCAGCGTCGGGGTCAGTATGCTTTCAAAGATTACCTTTTTAACATCGCATTCGCAACGTTTCTGTCTTACATCAATGGTACAATGGCTCTCATAGCTTGTCGCATATTTTTCCATCTTACTAGTAAATACTCTCCTTCCAGCTCCTCACTCTCTGTTAAAAACAACAAGCCTAGAAAACGCAGGAATCCACGCCTTCACCTGCCATCCCGCCTCCTACCATCATCCTCATGCCTTCATCGTTTCCTCCCGTTTCCATTAATATCTCTGTTTTATGTACATATCATCTTCATCCCTGCCTCCTCCACTCCTCGGCAAACAGCCTCACCACCTCCCTTATCTTCTCATCCTCTTCACTCCAACATGCTAGATCGTCCGCATACGCCATTAAATCCCCATCAAAGACTTCTCTCCTTCACTTTACTTATTACTACGTCTAAATATAATATGAACAATAATAAGGCATAATACATACACTCCCTTGTTTAACTCCTGTTTTTTATTCGACCATATCTGCATTTTCCCTCCGCGTTCTGATTGTTACAACTACATTTTTCATACATACTCATTATTGCTTTCTTCAAACATTTTTTTTTTCTTTTCCACTCACTCGCATAATCTTTCTCATGACTCTCCATATGTCTCTCTCGGTACAAATCAAAAGCTTTTGGCAGATCAATAAACGCAACATAAAAAATTTCTGCCGTATTCTAACATCTTCTCGCATAACTATCGCTATTTGTGTAAACAAGGATATATTACTGTATTCCGTTATCACCTCTCATTACCTCTATCTATACCCATGTTGCTTACCTCACTACTTATCACCAAGTATATATCTCTATATATATATACACACTCTCATACTTTTCTTTATCTTCTCACCAATATATTATTACTTTGTATAGATTTTTGCTCACATGGAGTGGGTATCTATATAATCAATGCATTCCTCTATAGTTTATATACAGTTGCTAATGGATCTCTACTTTACCTTTAATATATATTTAGGTGAGGTTAATTATATATATATTTTTATTTAAAATAATAGTACTTATATTAGTATTAACGCCCCATCTCTCCGGCTAACTTTTTACCCTCTCTCCAACAATAAATATATGTTCAAACAGGTTTATTTAAGAACTCTCTCCTTCCAATTCCTCTCCTCCCTCTACATTACACTCAAATATCTCGTAATATCGCTAACTATTCATACTTTACTTACTCGATGTATTCTCATATATGGTGATTACTACTTATTGCCCTTTTTCATCACTTTTTATTTTATAAGAGCGAGTGCACAATAGCGCTATAGTTATTTTCTTCCATTAGTATATCTATTTCACTTCTATTTTCTTCATCCATACTACATATCTCTAAACACTTGATCTTCTCTCAATCACTATAGCAGATCACGTCAGACCAACACCTATGGCTAAGTTAGGACACTAACAATATTTTCGTAAAATTCACTGTATCAACATATAATCTTCATTGATGAATTCATGCCGATTCATAAACACGTATTATTTGGATATGAGCCTGACTTCGTTTAACCAGAGACAAAAATCTATTAGCAAATACACTCAGTTAATCTCTATCCTGTCTTATTTGTGAGTGTTTCTGTTAGTTTCTATATAATATATCTCTTTCGTATTATGTCTTTAAGTGGGCCATATTTGAATAATACAGTCCATCATATATCCATATTTCTAATTTAACAAAAGAATTTACTTTGTCTAAAAATTATTGTTCTATTCCACTCACTCATTTACAATCTCTCGTTTAATATTTTCTTTATGGTAGACTTAATCAATATACATAACTCACCCTATCTATACTCCTTTCTTCACGTCTCTATCCTCTTGAATTCATTATCTGTCACTTACATTTATTTGTATGGCTTGATACTAATACTCTCTTCTCTATCTATGACTTCTCCCGTTCTTACTCTTCAGCCATTTTCTCACATTTATATTACTACAGGGGTGAGGTTCAAATTTAAATTTAGCGATGAGAGTGAGATGCGGAGGAGAGGTGTTTTTACAATTTCGCTTGTTAAGTTAGTGTGTGAGAGGATTGAGAGGTGAGAGTGGTGTGAGGAGTGAGTTTTTTGTTTATTTTCTTATCCTCGTGCTTATTTGACGTTTCTTATTTCTTATATAACTTATCAGCTTTTATCAGTATCACTCTCCTCTACTTCCGATGAGTTAATAGTGAGTCTATTTTTACTATTGTTACCTATACACACCATACCCTTCCCTGTCATCTATATTGGGAAGGGCACTCTTATATCTGACCAACTCTTACATCGATAGGAATTCTTATATTTGACTGAATCTTACTGGGATAGGAATTCTGATATCTAACTAACTACTCTGCATTCCATTACATTGAGTTTGAGTACTTTTATTATCATCTCCACTCATCATACTTGAAACCATAGCACATCTATATATATTAATATAATAACAATGTCAAATCACACTTATATTTAGTTACACATGAGAGAGTGGAGTATTCTTTATTAACATAGAGATTCACTTAATAACAGATTATACTTTATATCGTACATCCTAACATAATGACCAGCTACATATAATAAATCTGTCACACTCATAATACAAAATACTAATGATCTCACAAGATCCACACAACGCCGACACTGCCTCACTGCGTATGCGCCTTTACATTTCTTATCATTCTTTTATCTGATACAGATGCGATATAGTCTACTGGATTATCAAGGTGTATTATGTCAGTCAATCGTACTCGTGAGATTCAATGTGTGACCTATACGAAATACGCTCTCCTGGAAACTGCGAGCGTTCAGGCTTCGTATGACCATAATATGCGAACATGCGCAGCTGACATGGTTTCTCATACCGACATTGAGTGGATTCATCTTCAAAATCATCCTCATACAGTAATCTACTCAATTCTCCCTTCAATACTCGTCTTCTCCGCTCCCACAACTTTCACACAACCCAATACTACACACATTCCCACTACTACTCTATTCACGCACTGCTGGGCATTGAAATCTCCCATTCCACACAACACTATTCCACCTCTATTCTTATCACACACACACTACCACCACACCTCACCTCACTACACACATATCCTCACATCCACTAAATACCACTTATTCTTTCTATCCTATCAGCAATCGATCCTTAGCTCTATACCATCTGCACACAATATACTATATTTTCTTCTGCCGCGATTTTCAACACATCATTATTCTCTCGTTATATTTTTCACCCTCTGAACACTAACTGATCACTACAGATCTCGCCACACACCCTAACTAATCATACTACCAACAACGACACACACTGTGTTTCTTATCCCTTCTCTCACTCCGCTGTAGCATGCAGAAAAACCTTCTCCACATCCTTATTACCACATTCACTCACACGAGCACACACACACTATACTCATTACCTACTAATCTATCCGCCATACCCAAATAAAATACTAATAATATACTATATAATATATATACTTCTCTCCTTCATGATGTCCATCATATCTATCCTCCTCCTTCTCTCCATCAGGTATATGGCCTAATACTAATTTATTACAGATAAGAGCTCAGTTAACCTATAATTTTATTATATAATATGTTAATGTATTATACAACTGTTTATATATAGTTCAATTATCATCGCTCAGTGTAGTGGAGTCGATTATATATATGCCTAAACGTTTTGCGATCCTGGCTTCCTCACGAGTCTCGCGCTTGAGATATTTTCTAGCAAATTTAATTTCGGGCAGTGGTTATACTTATGTTCCATATAAATAGAGTATTGACACCTGAGTGTTCATTGCCTAGATGAGAATTTTTGTCAGGCAGCTCCTACTGATATTATGACCTGTCTCCTCATTATATTAGAAAATTAATAAATCACAAGTAATTCAAGTAAAGGCGGTGTGTGCGTCTCGCGTGTTCAGATGGACCTGAGCACACGGAGATCTAACGACTTTGCCGTCAGAATGCTATATGGCAATAATAAACAATGATCGTATATAACTTCATTATTATATTATATATATATATTATATATACTATATTAATTAATATATATATATAATAATACTATATATATATATAATATATATATATTAATTAATATAATATATATATATAATATAATATATATATTATATATAATCAGGTAAAGATAATCAAAAAGCAGAATCATTTTTAAAAATAGATTCAGTTCGTATACACACGGCACGCTTGAAGTGAAATTTTCACAGATGAGACTAGGATTGGAAGACGTGTCACACCAGCTTACCTCAAATGAAATGAGAAGAGTTTATCAAAAGAAGTGAGAGAGAGCGGAGGAAGAGAGCAGAGAGAGAGAGAGAGAGAGAGAGAGAGAGAAGAGAGGGAGAAGAGAGAAAAAAGATAAAGATATGGAGAAATATGAAGCGAAGAGGGAGAGAGAGTTAAGAGAGAGTAATAAGATGAAGAGAGAGAGAGAGAGAGAGAGAGAGAGAGACTTCTTGTTAATATCTTTTTATTTTATTCCAGCCAACTGCTACTAACTTCTATATATACTTGTATATCTCTATTCCTTAAATTTTATCTAACATAACATCATGGTATATAAATAATATATATACTGATATATATGCTCTTAATTAAGATACTATTTTTCCCTTTAATATAACAATAAGCTATTTTGATATATTATGTTTGTGCATTCTTACTTAATTTAAACTCAGCCTAACAGGGACCTGAGTACTGAATAACAAAATAATTGATGTCATCTACTACAGGTTCCTAAATTCAAGAAGAAATTCATTCATATGGAGCTCATATATTCACTTGAGAGTTATTGATGGTGTACATATATTATATACGAGACATTCGAATATCATATAGATAATTATATCTCTATAATATAATAGAACTATACACTATATATAATAATTTATTATGAATAACATATAAATAAGATAATAATATGATATAATGATAATGAGATAAACTTAAAAGAAATGATATATGAAACTTGATATTATTTTAATTATTATTTATTATTTATATTTTTTATCACGTACTTTCTCACCATTTATGGATCCAACTGACTTCATAAAAGTAACCAACCTCTGTTCTTGCTGTACTTTTTTGGTCTTAGGAACAAGCACATCAAGAGATGAAACTATTGAATTTAGTTTCTAAGATTTTATCTTATTGTAGACTATCCTCCATTCTCTATACTCAATAAACAATGATTTTACTTTTGATAAAGTATCACTTCTGCGTTTATTTCAGTAGAAATACAATCCACTATTATTAGAATCTGAATATATTACTTGTGAGAATAGAGTAAATATCAAACACGAAAAATATTTATAGCACATATTAATATATAAACTAGCGGTTTGTGAGAGATATATTACTATAGTTGGCAGATAATTAGGTGGACAAATACACAATGGAATGCTTGTTCTATCGAATTTGGATTTGATAATAATTAGTGACGTGTATACATACTATAGACATCGCGGTATTAGTATGTCCATTTTATTTTTTCTTACTGCAAATTTTACTCTTGATGTATTAAGGTTAAATATCGTTATATCTCGTAGCACTGCTGCTTTTTGACAATAACAAATGAATGTTATGGTGTCTGTAACCTACTACCCAAGGAAAAAGTTTTCATTTGTTTTTACAATCTACAAAGTTGAGAGCTCATACCAAAATTTACCTTATAAAGTAAATTTTGCTCATACTAACATTGCAGCTGTTGAGATAACACTTATGCTATTTCATTATATTTTACGTAACATAGAAATGATTTATTACTCTATGAAGATAGCTTTTATATACAAACCACCTATTATATTCCCGATTGATGAATAACTGTGAAGATGAGTTTTGAATGATTTGTGTGTGCATATCTACGGTGGAATGGTTAAAAAGAGAAATGATTTATAGTTTTATTATATACAGTTTTCCTCTCTGCGCAAATAATCAGATAAATATCACCTAAATAGCACATATATAATATTATATTATTATATAATATAACCGATAATATTGTTTTGTATTATTGCTTCTCAGAGTCACTATTTACTGTACCTTATATACTTACCATATATGTTAGTTATTATTATTTTTATTATATTATATTATATTATTTACATTTTTATTTATTATTATTTATTATTACTTAGATTTTAAAGAGTTAGATTATTATTACTCTGCTGTATTTTCACATTTAATTCTCATTAAGGTTGCTGCAAATTACTGATGAAAGAATTCATTGAAACTTTTCCCAACTTGGTTCAACTGACTATCAAAGATCTCATTTTTCCCCGTTCTTTCATTTAAACTAGTAGTAGTGACCAAGTGCTTCTATGATAATGTCATCGAGATTGCCATGGGTTAGTAAATTGTGTTCAAAAGGAAGCTTCAAATGTTAATCAAGCCTTATATGAGTGCCACCGTGATGAACTTCCTCTTTTTCTTGTTCATAATTTCTAAGTATGGCATTTTACCAGAAAAGGGATGGACATCGATAAACGTAACATCAGCTGCATTATCTTGGATATTGTGTCCTGAATCTAACTTTGGACTTCGCCTTAGTGTAACAAGACCAGGAAAAAGTAGGTTTAAAAAAATATTTGACACATTTGGTTGTGTCAATAAGAAAAAGTACTCCATATTTAACTGCACCACCTCCTACTAACAACTCTAATTAATCTACATATATACTCATTATTTCATGCTATTTTTTGCTATAATAGACAAATATTCACTATATGATATCACATCAGTCTATATTCTCTCTTTCTCTCCACCTTCAAAACATAAGTAAAGCCGTGTATAGAGGAGTTGTTTACATGAAATTTTAAGATATTAGGTTCTCAAAGGCCTTTGGTTAAGATATAGATTTGCTAAACACACTGACTTTGGATATGTGTAAGAGAATAAATTGGTGACAACTTTTCTATCGAGTCTTTCTATCCTATAATATACTTTCGTACCAAGCCTTCATGAATAGAAAATGGATTACGCCAAGCCTACCTCTGTGATAGAAAATTATTGAAATGTATAACTTAGTTTAGAATTGATTGAAACATCTATACATCTCCTCGTCAACTATTGGAACTAAATATTATTTTTTGTAGACTCTATGAAATCTAACTCAATATGTACTTAAGGAATATTCTCTCCTTTCATAAACAAAAACGTGTTGGAGTTATAGTATCACCTATTACAACTCTCATATATAATATAATTATTCCTCTTCTGTATTCTAGCAAGTTTAGTAGAAGTATTCTCTCAACTGTATGCCTGAGTGCATATCATATTTTATTCAAATTAATTGTCTTTCTAGACAAACTATGTGATCCCCGCTCTTTATAACCATCACTCTCAGATATATTTAAGAGTGTAAATCCTTTTCCATTTCGCTTATATATATATATATAATATATATAATAACTCAAATAATAATTATTCAAATGATGAAATTTAAGGAAAAAGTCGTAGTCATTTAAAGAGTTCAAAATATTTCCGAATAGCGTAAGATATTGGCAATAGAAAAAAAGAAATAATTTTAAGAATTATAATTATTTGTTATATTAAATAACTATAGGTTTTCTAACTAACTAGATTGCTAAATATTGCATAGTTGTATAATATAATAATATTTATGGTAATAATAAGTACAACTAATATATAATTATAGAAATATTCATAATTAAAAACGTCAATTTAAAGAACACACTATAAAACTCTTTAAATATATATATAAATTATTCCGATTGTTTTATGCTATAATTAAATTATGATTGAAATTTGTAAATAAACACATATTATTATTTATTATTCATAATATTCTACTATTATATAATATATATATATGAAATACGTTAAACAACTCAATTTTAAGATTTAACACTAATTTAATATGTTTTAATATTTAGGAAAAATCGTACTTTCTTATAAGAGTTATCTAAATTAATGATAATTGATTGAGAAAATTCTGTAAAAGAACATAAAGCGTAAATTATTAAGACAGTTTAACTAATTTTTTAATTTAAACATGTATTATTATTCACAACTAATGAAATATATTTGGTATATATAGTAAATACATAATATTGTAAGACAGACAGGGAAAAGATCAGTAAATTTTAAGTGATACTAAATAACAATTTAATAATTCTCTTTTCTGTCATTTTATTCAAACTCTAGTATTTAAATGAAACACATTCTTTTTTTTCATATATAGCTGAAAATATACTATTAATTTGTTTAATTTTATAAGATTTAACAACAATTATAATTTATTTAATAATGTTTGAAAATTTAGGAAAAATCGTAATACACTCACTATTTTAGAGTTATTTCTAAATTTATGTTAACGTTGAGAAAAATTTAAGAAAAATAAATATTACCGTATTTTACAAATTAAATTTGTTTATATTAATAACAGGTTTTACATAATGTAGCTAGCCGGTATTTAAAATACTAATAATAGATTTCGATATTATTCAATTCTTTAGTCAATTTAGACTCATCATTAATACACATACTTAATTAAATTGTTGGATAATTCACTTATTCCCGCTGCTTTTTGAAAATAGCATTTCAATGAAATATGCTTCAATTTATTTTTATCGGAATATGCGAGACTGAAAAGTACAAAACACCGATTAAAACCACATTCAACAAACTCTATTCATGATATTTATACTACAATAAGAGTAAAACATTTAAGAATTTCTTCAAATTGCTGATGTAAATAATTTTCGGAGCGATATAATAATTCGTGATCTCTCACTTAGTATGTCTCATAGATTTAATATTTTGTATGATACGAAAAGCACACTCTCCCACACCCCACTCGCACTTTTAATTGAAGTTATACGGAGAGTATTTTATATTCATTTGAAAGATCACGCAGGTTTTTGGCTCATCACTTAATTATTAGAGAAATATTTGGAGTAAGTAAGGTGACATTTGCAATGAATTTTATTTGTAACTGAGACATCTATTTCTTGTGAATAATTCTATATATTGATAGTAATAATGTTCATGTATTAGACACCTGTTATAAAACATGTCAATATAAATTTATTTTTGCTAGAGCTTTTGGTAGAGAGAAACCTCTCAGCAGGTATTCATAACGCACAACACATCACTAATTAAATTTTCAAAATACTGAAACCTAAGCCGTTAAAAACCGACGACATATGACTTGAAATATTTTATACAGATGAGATATTTAAATATCGTTGATATTATTTAGAAATACTCTGATTAATATTTATATAAGAGTATTCTTAAATTTGTAATGTGAAAATTTACAAAAGCGTAATTTTTTAGAAGTATAAATTTTTTTTATTAAATATTACAGGGAAATAATTAAAATTATAATTAGAAG
Organism: Trachelipus rathkii; assembly: GCA_015478945.1. NCBI lineage: Eukaryota > Metazoa > Arthropoda > Malacostraca > Isopoda > Trachelipodidae > Trachelipus > Trachelipus rathkii. The sequence continues at coordinate 13,473 of JABUQX010087198.1, forward strand.
ATTATTTGTATATAAAAAACAATAATTATTAGAAATTTCTTAAAATACAGACCTCAGATTTACCCACTCACCTAAAACTATACTAATTATAAATATTTAATCTTCTGCTTTTAGAAGAATATATTCGCAAGTACGAAACTATCAATATTATTTTTATTATCTATAACTCTTCATTCAAACAGTGCAATAAATAACTTCAAATTTTTAAGATATTTACAAAATAATTTCAATAATTAGTTAAGCATTTATAATTTAAATCGTACTTTTATTAAGAAGTTCTCATAATTATGTAATTATGAATTCGCAAAAGTGTCTGGAATGCAAAAGTTTATGAATGCTAACTACTCTCAGAAGAGTTGGTAATAATATCCTCACTTTTAAATCGTCACTATATTATAGCATAATTCTTCACTAGATATCAGAGTTACTATTGAGTATACTAACAGTATATCGACACACTAGGTTATGCTATTTACTCCTTTACAAACGATTCCTAAATCTTAATTATAACACCTTAAAAATACTTATTTTATAATTTAAAGTTTTATCTTTCGTCGCCATGTTTTGAGTTACATGATTATGTCAAATTCCTAAACTAATAAACATTATTATATATCAATCGTATTTTGTGTTGAACGAAAGTTTCTTTAAGCTTATATAAAGATGTACAATTATTTAAGAATTCTCCCTTTCATAAGTATATTTTTTAACATATGTATAGTGACATCTCTGGCGAAGAACTCACTCCACTTCGAGTACATCTTGGAGAGTTTCTAAAAAGGTTTGTAGGATGAGAGAGAATTTAAGACCATAAGGCTGGCTAATGTACTAACTGACATTCTGATGTTTTTTAGAGACACAACTATTGTGTATATGGTCTCACAACTAAATGGAGAATTCAGTTCCTGTTGAGTAAGTACCAACTACCCTACACTATGTATGTATATATGTCTAAATATGTATTAAGACTAACGTCAAAGTAAGTACGAGCCCTAAACCTATTGTAGCAAATTGACTTATCCTTTGTTCATGCTGTTTTTTCTGTACACACAATCTTATTTCTTTATGGTTAAATCTGAAAATACTCCCGAGTTGATATAGTAGAGCCCTATTTTGAGATGCATATGTGAGCCTTACTGCAATAGTTCTGACTATATTTTCGTAAATTATTAGCTATTAATGGGTTGAATATCGGCTCTTATATGAGCAAAATGACCTACTCGTACGATTTTTAAGAGCTCTGATCCATAATTTGTTAAGAATGTGAAATTGTGTGTATGAATCGAGGAATTAAGTCCACATGTAATACTGCATAATAAAACTTGTAAGCTGTCTTTCTTCTGCTTGTTATTGTAAGTATTTGTCGTATCTCAGTTCCTAAAATTTCTAACAGGAGGCTCACGTTATTTGTATGAAATGCTTGAAATAAGACCTCTAGCAACGGTTTTTTAATGACACACTTCTGATGCAGGAAGTCGGCCTTGTAAGTCACTCGAATCTTTTCATCAGAGAGACTGTATTAGAGATACAAATTCTGCATATATTTCGTAACTTCCACCTTGCATCCATTTACTGCACCGGCATGTATCAAGGCTTCTAAGATGGATTTGTAAGCGTCCTGCAATTCAACATACTAGTCCCTAGCATTGCTAAACGATATAAGCAGACGTTGAACTCTTGATAGAATGTTCTTGATAACAAATTCTTATGCATGTTGTGAAAGACATGCCTTGCTATGCTTAACACTACCTAGATCGTTTTCTGTTAAGTAATACTGATGATTTTGGGTATATAAAAAAGTGAGTTGAAGGATTTCTGCCACTTTAAAAAATCAGCTAACTGAGAAACGCCTACACGATGTTATACCCCTGATCTATTAGATTTACATTGTCATTTTCGCTTAGTATTTCAACACTATGCTATTTTGCAAAACTGAGAGTATCTCTTGATGTTTTCTAAATTTTCTGAACTATAGGAGGTCGCGTATATTTATGCATCGACACTTGTGATGTTTCTGTACACTTAAATCTGATGCTAGACTAGCGAGTCTGTTTCCAGAGTAGATCACTGAGACCATATGTATTGAATTTCCATATATGGATTATATCTTGAGATGACTTTTAGGAAGAAATCGTGGTCGCCCCTTTAAGAGTTCAGAATATCTGATAGGTCATGTGATGAGTATGTTAATCTGAAATAGCATAAATCTTGAATGATGATGTAAAGGAGTTTCTTTGATTAGAAGCACCATAAACGCTTTCTGTATGATCAATCTTTGAATTAAATATTCTTGAATGATAAGAAGGTCGCAACAAATATTACCACATATTTTATTATGACAAAAGCGATCCCTACTTGATGTTTAGTACTGTAAACAAAATCTACTTTATATAAGAACTTTCTAAAGAATTTATGACTTTTTGTATATAATTCTGTATAATGCTACAGATTGTTGTTCTTTCACTTTAAAATCTTTCCCTCTCTATAAAAATATGATACACAATATTATGAAGATCACCCAGATAAAACTACAAACTCTATACTCTTTGATGATCTATTAATACATTTTCTCGAGGTTAAACTCATAATGTTGAACACTTTTAGGTAATAGAGTGCAGCTATCTCTTTGTGTTTATAGTAGTTATTTCTTAGAACCTTAATTTGTAATTGTGTACAATATTGTGACCAGTTAATACAAGTGACCGTTACATTGTTACTTCTAGAAGTTCTCTTGTAGAGATATTTATCTTTGCCATATTTCTTCTATAACAGAGAGCTTAATTCAATATCTCAACATAAATAGTAATATGGTCACTTGGTGTAATTTTTTTTACAAGACATATTTATATTCACATATTGTAAACAAACGATATTCTATTAGAGATCATCTGACACTATAAAAAGTCTTCATATAATTCCGAAATTACTCACCTTTGTTACGCAGTTATTATGTACAAGTTGTATTTGCAAAGCATAGACAGACAAGCTAATTATTACGGTTGTAGTTCAAAATAGCTGATAAATCATAGTATTAAGTTATCAACTCTCACTATTTTACACTATTTAACAATAATTTCAAATGTTATGACCGAGCTATAAAAAATGCGAGTACATTATTTTTCCAGTAATGTATGTTCGAATGATTTTAGAGAAGTTTATAACATATATACGTGGAATAGTGAGGCTGTTTAACATGTTCATAATTTTTGAGTATATAATAGACGAGATAGGTGCGCGCTCATACCTTACCGTGCGACTATAATATCTGAATATGTATAACTTGTAAATAAGCTAACCAGAAGAAATGTTCTTATGAAAAGATTCTCAGCACTATATTTAAGACTATCTACTCAAAACTTAATTAATCCGACACACTTCCGCTCCTCTCCCTGAGCTTTTATAGCTATATATTTAGTATTTATAATAGGCGACATCGAAAATAACTAACATTTTCTTGGAAAGAAGCTGTAGGTAATTTGAGTTTGATTTTTGAAGAACAAAAAACAAAAACTAAAAAACACGTGAGTTCTCTAGTTTGAGAAATTGGCGGAAATAGTTTTTGGTATTAATTGCTACAGTAGTAAGATGCAGATAAATGTTTGACAAAGGTGACAAAGCTATGATGCATGTTTAATTATGGCAGGGTAAGAGTTTGTATTTATAAAATTTTGCAAGCAGTTAGAGTATCTCAACACTAACTATTGATATGAACTAAATGAGTATTTTCTATAACCCTTTCTTAAGACAACATATTATATTGAATAATATCTTTGTTTCTTGAGAGAGCTCTATATGTTCTAGCAACACACAGAATACCAAATAAAAGAAATATTCTATAACTTCTTGAACTATGATGAGGGCATTGGGGCAATGTATTTTGATCAATCTCAATCAATGATATTATCATTTTTATTTTAGTGTGCTGTCAAAAATCATCTATAGTTCCACTATGTCCTTGACTCATCAGATTTGTACTTTTACAGTAGTTATAATACTTTCGGTCAACAATTCAGCTCAACTTCATCTAGCTCTCTACCTCTATACCCTGCATGGTTACGAAATGCTTGAAGTATAGTTAGCAAAAGGCTGTCATTTTAAATGACATTTCAGTTATTAAAATTTTATTATAATAGAGTGTTATTTTCAACAACTAAACTAGAACACACAATATTTTGGTATAATAAAAACAAATATTGAAATTTCATTAAAAAACGTCAAATTTTAAGACACCTAAAATATTATAATTTACTTTTCTGCTTTTGAATTGCATTTCAATAAAACAATATGTTTTTTCAAATGCTGAAAATACCGTTTTAAAAACTCAATTTTAAGATGTTGAGCACATAATTTCAAATGTTGAAATTTTAGAAAAAACTGTCGTTACGTTCTCTTCTAAGAGTTCTAAAATTCTCTAGGAGACTCTAATGGTTTGAGATACACGTTTTAAGATGCACCTAAAAAGCAGATACAATTTCCTTTATGTCGGATTCTTTAACTACAACCTCTCTCTCTAAATTGAAACAATACAGGTTTTGCCTAAGCAACTTCATCCACTTGTAAAAAAATATTTTCTTTGCTTTAATATAACGCCTATGGATTAGCATCTATATATACTTTGATAACTTTTTATATCATTAAAAACGTTCCAATTTTAAATATCAGCCTAACTTAGAACATAATAATTGATCTGCTAAATTAGCTGGTTTTTCTAAAAACTGCGAAATGTAGCTTATCAAAAGTTATAAGTAAAACTATTATTTATTTTATTCAAATGCTATGAACAATCCCGTAAATAAATCTCTAATTTTAAATAGATTCTCATATATAAATAATATATGATTCAAATTATGTAGATAAATTATAGGAGAAAATATACGTAACTTTTATAAGAGTTTATTTACTATATAATTATTTATGGTTGTGCCTGTTAAAGTTTTAAGTAAATAATAGTCTCAATGCGATAATTTATTAGTAAGTTATTATTAATTTATTTTATTAAAACATATGCATTTATCATAACTAATAATATTTATGGTATAATTATTAAAAATATAGAAATTTTCATTTTAATAAATAAACGTCAATTTAAGACACCTAAAACTAAATTTATAATAATTCGACTTTTATCTTTCTTTGTTCTTAATGCATATTTCAAATATAAAAACACCATCTAATTTATTTTATCAATAATGAATTATGAAAATACCGTTAAAAACTCAATTTAAGATCTTTAAGAAATAATTATTCAAACGTATGAAATAATTTAGAATATATATAAGAAAAATCGTACTCATAAGAGTTCTAAATTATGTAATGTTTGAAAATTTATAAAGCTAAGCGATATTATTAAAATTAAATTATTTTAATTAAAACAGGTTTTTCCAACTAATTAAAGAAATATTTGGTATATTATTTATAACTAATATAATTGTAATATTATATCTAGTATAAAAAGTGTCACTTTATAAGACCCTTATAAATAACTAAATAATTAAAGATTCCCTATCCTGAACTCCTCCTAGAAAAATTGCATTTCAATTGAAACACATTCATATCCTGTTATCACATACTGCTGATCTTCAACAAGAGGTTTTTCTATTATACTGTTTTAGAGATATCACGCAAATACTCAATTATTAAGATTTACTAAAATTAACACATATTTTATATTTAGTGAAATATTTTTAAGTAGTATACTGCTAAAGAATGAACTAATAGCTTGATAATTTTATTTTAAGAATTTTCATTATATATTTGATAATTTTGAAAAAATTTTATTTATTTTTGCTGTAAAAGAAAATCTGTTAAAATTTATTTATTAGAAAGTAATTATTATTATTATCTATTTGTACTTTATAGAATCCATTTAATTTTGTAATCTCTCTTTAAAGAAAATTAAATTAATTTATTTGATATATAATATATTACTTAATATTCCATATATTATATATTTATGTAAATTTTTATTTATAATATCAATACTTATTCAAATGTTATTATTATAATATAATTACTAACAAGTTAATTATCTAATTAATTAAATATTTAAAGCTCTGGCATTATATATTGATATTACAGCTTGGAATTTCATCAGTGCATCATTTTCTTTGTAATATATTTATTTTATTATTCATGCTAGATAAATACCCACTTATTATTGAGTGATTAAAATTATTATTATTAATCTTCTAAATATTTTAGATTTACAAATATTATAATTTTATTTCTAAATATGATTAATTATTAATGTTATTTAAGAATATGAGCAAAAATACATCTGTTCATTTATTTTAATACGACCTTTTGAACTTATCATATATTATATTTATTGTTTATAATCGTGAAAATATTTTTTAAAGAAAAAGAGACTTTAACTTTATAGAAGTTATTTTTGATATTTAATTTAAAATAAGTTTTTTAAAACAGATTTATGAAATATTTGAGTTAAGTTAATTAATAATAACATGTATACTAGTGATTAGGTGATAGATTTGAAAGATTATAAAAAACGTTAAATTTTATTATAGAAAGCTATTCTATAAATACTAATTGAATTTAAAATTACTTCTTTATTTTATTTAATATTCTTGACTTATGAGTAGAACAATTATCTTACTAATGATTCAAATTATACATTATTATTATTTACTTAAAAATTGCCTGATAATCTAATACCTGCTTTTCTTCCTCAAAACTATTTCCCATAGTTTACATGTACAGAAAAATAAATTCTGAACCCATTTTTCCCTGATATTTAGAGTAAAAATCGTACTTTTATTAAATAAAAATTCAATATATTTATGATTAATTACTGTGAAATAATATTATTATATATGAATATAATATGTATGTATTCATTTTGAAGTTATATAATATTTAATTTAATTTATATGAACTTTGTTTTCACAACTAATGAATATCCGGTTAACAAAACAAATATTTTGTATGAAATAGATTGTCATTTATAAGATAACTGTATATTATTATAGATACAATATCATTTATTAATATCTAATTATATATTATTAATTATTTCATACTATTTTTCTTTAACTTTTTATTTATTGTTTTATGTCATAATTTGATTACTACATCAATTTATAATTTTTTTACTCTAGTTATATTGACTCATTCTTTCAAATAAAAAGTCATCTGAGGAAAACCAACAGAATAAATATTTATCAAATATTTATTCAATATAATTTAGTTTAAAAAAAAAAGTTAAATACTGCAGTCACTAAGTAATAGAAGTAAAAAGTAACATTATGATAATGTGAAATTTATAATCAAATGACGTTAATTATTTATAGAAGTTAAATAATGTATTCTTAGTTAATAATCATATGTAATTTTCTAAAAACAATTTAATATTTGTATATAAAAATCAAATATATTGAGAAATTGATCAAGAAAAATCAGTCTATTTAAGTAAAACCTAGAAAAACTATTAGAAACAATAATCTTTCTATAACCGATTTTAAATAATATATTGCATTTACAATGCTCATAGTATTATTATAATTTATTTATCAAATGCTTAGATAAAATACTTATGTTGTAACCAAACTCATTTAAGTCGATTTTATACAGCAATACTTATATCTATTAAAGTTTGTTAAAATTCTTCAGGAAATGATTCTCAAATATGGTTAAAGATTATTATTTACAAATATATTAAAGGGCATTGATCGAATTTTATAGGCATTCAAATGCAGCATAAAATAGTTTTGTTTATATATGCTAAATGTTAAAGATTATTATTTATTATTATAATACATGTTCATGTATTATAATCAACCTACTTATAAGTTAATAGAATCAAGGAGTTTAGTGATATTATTATTGAGTGATTATTATTCGATGAATATTTTGATGTGATATAATAATTTTACAATTATTAGTAATAATAAACTTTAATTTTTTGTTGAATTTACTCTTTATATAGCTATACTATATTAATAATTTCATTTTTATGATCTTATTTCTAGTTAGTCTTATTCATATGGGAGAACTACTATCTAGTGTGATCATTTTGCTATGAATCAAATTGTGCTCATTGTAAGTATATTTAAGAACGAATACTAAATAAATTAGTAAAATTTTTAATAGATGAACATATACAATTACTAAATAATTATTTCAATATTATTTTTGATATATATTTTTTTTAATGGAATAAATCTCATTACTTTTTATTGATGTTTCTAAATTTGTAATGTTGAATATATTTTAAGAATAATATTATTGCGGTAATATCTAAGAAAGTAACATTTGCATTATTATAAAGGAACAAGGCACTTTATTAGTAAAAAGAGCCTCAATTCATTCTGAACTTGTATACTATTATTCTCGGTATCAGAGTCACGGAGAGAGAAACAGAATATGCCGAAAGATCTTTGAGTAATACACAAACAGCCTATATTTGATTGACGCTTGCAAAACAATTATTGACAGCTGCGTGCATGTTTTCTTGCGTATCCGTCAGAAGTGTGCATCTTTCATAGGACAAAACAACTCCAGTATATATTTGTTCTGAATATGCTGCCAAAAATAACCAGGAATATATGTATCACCTACCGAATTATCATTAGAGAGAGAGCTAGATTTTCTCTGCTTTTTATTAATACAAACTACTTAAAGAGAGCCTACAAGAATTCAATCTCACAAAAAAAAGACAAAAGTACCAGGTTTTCCATCACACTACAACACTATACACACACACTAAGAACTACTATCACAGGACACAACACAATACTCACACGCTACTATTATTTAAGACGTTCATAAATTGTCCAAATTGACTGAGAAAATATAACGCAAAAGCGTAACACGCACTTAACTGAATAGTAATTGGACAAAGATTTATTTGACAATATGTTATTTATTTCCTATAAAAAAGAAGAAATTTAAATAGGATTTGGACGAGTGCTTATAAATTATTTGTGTATGTTATTAGAAAACGGTATCTCGGGACAGAGTGTACTCTTAATGCGGGTAACGGAATTATGATTTTTTGTAATGTATGGGGCAGTTAGCAATAACGAGAAGCTAGTTGCGAGAGTGCGGCTGAACCAGAGTAGAGCGAGATAGTCGAATGACCTGGACGTGGAAGAGTACTAGAGTTAAATAAATATTATACTAATTTTCTCTGCTTTTTATTGTTGGATAATTCTCCAAAATTATCTGATATGAATCAATATATTATTTCTATATCAAGGACAAAATATTATAACAAGAGATTAAAAAAAAAAACAAATATAATAATAAAAAACTATCCAACAAATAATATATAAGACATATGAGAACTGAAATTGAGCGCACAAAAATCGCTAGACTCTTATTAGCGATATACGATATAATATCTGTGTCATATCTGAGCAAGTAATATAAACGTAAGACATATACCGAGTCATAATATACTATAGAAAACTGTATTGCTATTAATTTTGTGGTGAGATATAATAATGGAAATGTATGTTATATATTATTACACAACAATCAATATATGAATAATAAATATTTGGTTATTACGATATCTCAGATCAAGAGAGAGAGGAGTTGAAGATTAATCGATTATTAATATAACGTTAATTCATTTATATATATATATATATATATATATTATATATATTTATATATATATTATATATATATATAATATGATATATATATATATATTATTATATATTTAGTAAAAGTAATAGGATGTATATTATATATATATATATATATATTATATATATATATAATATATATATATTATAGATATATATAATATATTAATATATATACTATATAGTAGGGTGGTTATAGGGTGGTATATATCTATATGTTGAAAACGCTTGACGTAACTCATACGACCACAAATTAATGTCGCAGACTGGCATCGTCCCAGTCCTGCGTACATCACACGTTTTCCATATAGAACAATATTACTATATAAATTCATACCGATCACAACCTAACCACCTTTTCTAATATAATATATATATAGTTATATATATATATATCATATATATATATCATATATATATAATAATAATATTATAGTATTATGATATATTATATATGATATATATATATTAATATATATATAAATTGTTATAATGTATAAAAATAAAGTTCCCAGATTTTTTAACTTATGATCTGTTTATTTATTATATACATTTCCAATTATATTTTACTGATTCATCTGTAAACAAAAATACAAGAATTTATATAAATTATATAATTATAGTATATATGATTATCTCTTTCCTTATATGTACGTACTTTATATATATAGGCGACCCTGCGCCTAGCTAAATACAGTGCATGGATATATATATATATATATAGATAATATATTAAATATATTAATATATATTTTTATATCTATATTATATATATATTAATATATATATATATATATATATTATATATGTATGTAAACATACGCGACATTTAACGCAACCACATGAATTTTCTATAATTACTAATACAGTATTATATATATATATATATATATATATATATATTTAAAATATATATATATATATATATTAGTATTATATTATTATATATATAGTTATATATACTATATGATACATATAATATATATATATATATATAGTATAGTATATATGATATATATATATTTATATATTATATATATATATATATATTATGTAGTAGTATAATATAATAATATATATATTTTTACGTATGTACATAACATTCATTAAAACATGCAAACATACCATGATGCACTATGATGAACTGGACGTTCTCATATATATATATAAGGTATATATATATATAATAATATATATAATATATATATATATATATATATATATATATCTATATATAGATATATATATATATATTTATATATATATATATATAATATAGTATTATATATATATAATATTATATATATATATATAATAATATATATATATAATATAATTATATTATATAGTAGAGTATAATATATATATATTATATATATATATATATATATATATATATATATATATAATATATATATTATATATATTATGTTTTTTAGTATATATATATATATATATATATATATATATATATATATATATATATATAAATATATATATGGAGGGTTTAGAGTTAAAATGAACCAAGTCCAATATTTGACCATTTCGAACTGTAGCTGACATCACTCAACAAAACATATTTTTCAGTGAACCAGTAAATCAGGCCCCTAATTTAACTTTCATCTGCTAAGTAACAGTAGATTGCAGCACTTCTGAGAATTTATGATTCTCTTTGAGAACGAAAGTGAACCAAGTCCATTTTATCTGTGAAGGCGTGGATGGACACGTACTTTAATTGTAATCTATTGCGATTTAAGTACGTTTGCTGAATAGTTTTTGAAGTATTTTTCTTTTTTAAATATTTAAAAGGATCATAAGAATGTCAGTGATATGGAGACCAGACACTACTAAAATGAGCCTTTTGGTCCTAGGAAGAGTACTTTAAAAGAATATCAACTGCCATTGTCCAAGGAACTGCCCAGAGTTAATCTGAGAGTCACATTTTGAGACATTTTTTATATCAATTTTGAAATTATCAAAATATTCGAAGCGGTATGTGTTTTTTGTGTTTTAGTACAAAGTTTCAAAACAAAGAGATCACGTCAAGAGATGACAAGAACTCTACTAAAACCAAAACCAAATATTTCACTATTTTATCCCATATAAAGAGAGGAATATCAGAGTTTGTAAAAAAAATTCTTAGGAATATTACAAATAAGTTCGAAAAGATTGTACAAACACATCACCGAAGAGGAGTTTTTTCTTTAATTGACACTAGAGGTCAAACAACCTCAAAAATAGACTCTTTCTTTCGTAACTTAAATCAAATCTTTCCATACTACCAGACCAACTACGCTCGAAAGGACGATGGCAAGAAATAGTATTTCAATCCTGATTTAAATATTAGAAAAACCAATGATCTTTAATGAATTTTTTCTGATAATAAAATTTGGGCAAGATTTTGATAAAAAGATGGAAATAGAGGTGAAAAAGAAACCGCATTTACATTGTGCAGAGAAAGCCAGGCAAGTCCTAAATCTCTAACGATACTTATGTATGTACTTTTGATCTCTAAAAGGCATTGTCTTTACCAAAACTTATCTCCATTGCGTACTATACAAATAGAATATGTACTTTAAGTACAATTTTGGTATCCACTTATTCAATGATTCACTGGTTACATGATGTTTGGGATGAAAGAGAGGAAGGTAGGAGTTCTGAAGATGTATTTTTTCAAACATTTAAGTTAAAAATGCTCGAATGCAGTCATATAACTTTATTTTCAGATTCGAGCATCGAGAATGGAAAAATTAAAATGACCCTTACCATGCTAAAATTAGCTCAAGACAACATGAAAGTAAAAAAAAAAATGACTTGATATTATTGATGTCTAGATATTCATTTTTGAATTTTGGGATAT
>JABUQX010087199.1:0-15000 GCA_015478945.1 Trachelipus rathkii
ACAATCTGTTTAGATGGATAATGAGGATTGAAGGTGTTAGGGAGTTGGTGTTAGTTTTATATGTAATATATGTATATATTTTGCATTTAACGGTAAGCTATTAGTACTAAAAATGAATATGAGTGAGAGTAAGAAAATTAGATTAAATACTAAATATATCATTACTTTAAAAATAAATACATTGTTATGTCTAAAACAAATCATTCAAGAATTTCATTATCATATGAACAAGTGTGAAACTATATGCGTTTGAAAAAACAATTGATTCTGTAAATATAACAAATATTAACAGAACACACACATGGTAGACTTCTTACAATGACAAATATAATAATGTTTTAAACAACCTCTCTGATCTTTAGCGGTGAATATTGAAATTTCAAACTGTAAATAAACATTTGTTCCGTATTAATTCTGTGAAAATTAGTTACTTTATCTGAAAGCATTAAAATATTATGAAAATGGGTAGATTATATTTCTAGAGATTCTGGCTATCGTAATGTTGTATTTTGTTATGAGAGTGATCTCAAATTTCGAACGAGATTCATTCACTGAAACTATGAATTTGTAGGTGATTTTAACTGTGTGGCGTTAGTTGGAATTTAAAATTTGCATTATTATCCCGGGGAGATTATATTGGAATCACCTTAGTTATCAAGAGTGTTATTGATATTTAGATATTATTATTATTACAGTTATATATATTTTACTATATTTAAATATAGAGGAATAGTTTACCAGAGACAATCAACTATAAAATACTTGGAAATTAGATGAAATAAAGAAACGGATATATCGAAATTACATTTTTTTAAACGGTGTGTGCTGAGGGCAAAAGACAGCACGCATTACCTTTGCACCATTAACAAATTAGTGTGATTGTCTAGAAAAATAAAAGAATTAGACTTGGGACATATACTCAGCGTAAAGTTTTACGAGTTGATTCGCAACACGGGGCCACCACCGTATTTTAGCAGTTTCTGCCGGAAATATTATACTCTAGCTTTTGGATCCATCGTTCCTGAGAACAAAAAGTTTGAATTAACACGCCTGTAAACGCTGATACTTCATGACATAAACAAACTGGTAAGAACATACGTGAGTCTAACTCACGCATACTATTACGCCCTAGAAGAATTTCGCTGTCTAATATGTCATGTCCGAGCCCCCCCCTCCCAACGAGGCGTTATATTTTATAATAAATAATTATGTTAAAATATTATATTTTATATACGTCTTAATAAATATATATTACTATACTATATATATTAATTTAAAATTTGATATAATTTATTATATATTATATAATGAATATAATATTATATATGAAAATAATACAGTTATACATAATATATAACTATATTAGTAATATATATAAAATATATTTAAGATATAATTATATATAAAGAATATATAAGATAATATATAATTATACATATATATATACGTTATATATTATAATTAAAAATAGTATATATAATTATATAGTATTATATATAGTATACTATATATGTATATAGATAATATATAATATAATGATATACATATGTATATATTTGATATTATTATATATATAATAGTTATTACATAGTTAATGAACCACACACTTTCGGGGATACGTCCAACAATTCGTTGAACACACTTGGACTTATGTTCACTACTTTACTTCCTCTATAAAATACAACCTCATCGCCTATGGGTAAGAATTAACCACACCTTAATATTATCTCGTAATTTTAATACATCTCATCCAGCGTCTCTATCTTCCGCCAACGGCCGCTTATTCTGGCAATGTTTGAACGGACGATTGGGGGTCTTGCCTTGCTCTACCTAACATATAAAGTGTAGAGGCAGCTTGTCTTGGGTGAGCTTCGACTTCTCCGAAAGGTGGAGACTTTAATCGTTAAATGGGAATGAGCAAGTTTCATCTGGCTTCGACTAAAAAATATTATCCCTGCTATAATATTGTTCATGGCTTGTCTTGGCATTGCTCAGGCTAGAGACAGTGGTATCGGAAGTGGAAAAATTAACTTCTCCTATACTCTTTCTAATTTCATTTCAGCCTACGAAATCGGCAGGACACTCTTCGAGATGCAAACGGCTTCATCAAGCAAGTGCTAACCTCCTGGTTTCTCCCTACTGACAATTTTCTGGCTCTTACAACAACATTCTCTGACTAACTTGTGGTAAATCTAACTTCTTCCTCCTAATTCGATCTAGTTAATGCGTAATTCCTCCACATAAAAAGGCCAATTCTTTCGCTCCTATTTACTCTATCTCAAAACTGACATTCTGGCTATCCTCAATCCCCCTCTTCTCCTCTCAGGTGTCCTATTGCCTTCAGCATTTGATTACACTGACGTGTGCATGCCTTTTATCTATGAATGATAGGAAGGCAGGTGGACTGGACGGCATTCCTTCCAGAGTTGAAGGAGGTGCTTCCGTTGGTGGCCCTTCCCCTCGTCAAATTATTCTCTATGTTCTCAACACTAATACTTCCTCAGTGATGAAAGCACGCACATGTCCACCTATTCCGAAAAAGGAAGCTGCTCTGATCCTTCTAGTATAGCCTAAGCTTTTACATGTTATCTATGTAAGATCTTGATAACTCTTCTCACTCTCATTTCTAGATCATATAACTTAATCCTTCTTCCGATCGACAGTATCTTCGTCGCTCGATGTTTTAAGGACGATTGCGCGTTGAAACACTATTAATCTTTTTGGATAAGAGTTATAACCATTACGAAAGGAAAGATTTCGTACAATTTGTTTTAAAACTATGCAAAAAGGCGTCTTAAGAATTCTGTATCTCCAAATATATAGAATCAGCATTTTTTCAGCCAATTTCTTTTAACATACTATCTTCCTGCTGAAGCTACAAAAATTTGTTTCACGAGATTCACTGGAAATAGCTTGCATAATATCGCATCGTCATATCTCATGAAATAACCTTACAAATACTAGCAATATATATAGAGAATTTTTTTTATTTTGCTTTTTTTTTTTGCTAAAGAAAATATTTTTTTTGCTCCATAAATAAATTTATTTAAATAATTTTAGAGTTTAAAAATTTGCATGAATCATACATTAAGATTGGGTTTTATATGCAAAGTAAAACTACAAGAATCACAAAGTCTACAAAAGTCGTGATTTTTTTGTATTGCTCGACTTAGCAGCTCAGAAGTGAAAAAAAGTTTTTATTAGTAAAAGATTCAAGGGGGTCAACAGACTGGGCATAAAACCGAGTGGGTATATACACAAATATTATATAAATGAAGAAAATGGTATTCGTCGCAATTTTTAACAAGTAAAATATAATTTAATCAGACTAATAAAAAATTATATCAAAATCAAATTAATCTTAATTTTCTTTTTTTTTTCTTTATTTGCAATATATATTATGTTTTCGTAAATAACTTTTTTATTATATCCTTCCGATAATACGGAAACTTCAGAGCATGGTATAATTAAAAGAATGCACATTAATGTTTTAAGATAAAGCTTTTTGTAAAATCAACAGCTTTGACGCTGTTCATGGGATAATAATAACATAAATTTTAAAAAGTTTTCCCCCAAGTAGCAGCAAAACCAATAAACTCTGTAAAAAATTTATCTAATATAAAGTGTGTATATCGTCCAATTTATAAGGCCAGATAAAATTGCATTATTTATCAGATGAATAATACAAATGTTGCATGATACCAATCATTAAAAAAAATTCGCAACTTCCCCACTTTACATCAAAATAAAAAAACATGAAAACTAAATATTATTTATTGAGATATCAGATAGACGTGATATAATGGTGAAGGTAAGACATTTTGTAAGGACAATAATTTTGTATCGCCACAGATTCTGTCGCTGCCATCGGAAACATTTCAAAGTTTTCAAAAAGTTTTCTCGTGATCAGCGGCAAAACTGTTGGCATACCAAATATTAATCTAAAAAGAATATGTATATCTTGTAGAGGTACACAACCTGTGAAAATTTCATTGCAATCGAGTAAATATTAAAAATGTTACAATTTTTGTCTATTTATTAAAAATTTTTTTTTCCTACTAACAGAATATTATGATAATCTTTTTACTGTTTGTTCAATCATACGATAACTTTCAGATCATAAACTACTTAGGCCAATTTACATTTTGTTTAGATACTTTGTAAACTAAGGGTTGCGCTGCATATGGGAAACTTTTGAAATTAGAAATTATCCCATGAACTAACAGAATACAGTCCATAAAAAAATTTTGAATTTACAAAAATTATGTATCTCTTCCGTCCATTACTTACTCCACAAGTTCGGTGCTGATGTGTCGCTATGAATAAAAAGTTAAGTGATTTTTCATTTATGACATATTAAAATTGAATACTTCCCTTACTGTATAATTGTGAAATATAAATATTTTTTGCATGTTAAAAATAACCAGACCATTCGAAAAGCATTAAATTCCTACACTACGAAATGTAAAACCTAAAATCAAAAATTGGGAGATACTACCCTCAAATAGAACCCTACCGCAACGCCTCCTTAATGTGATATACTCCTCATCTACTGATATGGTTTTTCCGCCTCGGAACTACGGGAGTACATCGGGTGGAGCTTGACATTCCAAAGCATTTGACCGGTATGGGCAAGTCGTCCTGCTCTCCAAAGCTCTTTCCTTGGTTCTCCTTTTTGCTTACTGATCTAGTTTCTTCAAATCTTGCTCATATCAGTCTGTGTTTGATGGGCAACTCTTTCCTTTCTTCAATATTGTTTCGAGAGTTTCTACTTTAAACCTATTTCATTAATGACTTCTCACTTTAAATCTTACTCTATCACTCAATAATGTCAATGACTCGACCTTTGTCATTTCTTCAACCTTATTTCAATTCTGCCCCTCTTTTACTTCTAAATGCTCTCGCTAATCTGTATCGATTCCTATCTTGCTAAATGAGAGAATTCCGGGTGGGGTGTCTGATCTTGTGAAATCAATCTTAACAACCAACTTCCTACAAATCCTAACGAAGAAGCCTCTAATTAATAATTCTTTCGACGGTCTCTGTCGCTGTATGACAATATAAAACTCTTGCCTAAACATAACAAAATTCTTGGAAACATCCCATCACACGGTGCTATGGCGGCTAAGAACTGGAATCTGTTTAGACTTGAAAACATATTTTCCTCTCTTCAGTTACTCAGCTATACAAGGCTCTCATCCGCTCTTTGAGATTGCCTCATATCTGGAGGGCTCTGGTTTCATCTAGCTTTTGGATAGAGTCGAGTCCAAATCTAAAAGATTAATAAACTGTGTCGTACTTCCAGTTCAACCATTGCCCTCTATATTTGCGCGCGATGTTGGATTGCTTATCTCTTCTATAATATAGGTGCTGCAGCGGTAGGTGCTCGAGGAGCTTATCACTTCGGCGTTCCTCACTTTCCGTCGTCTCAATGTATGCACTAGGGTGCATCACTAATCTCCATCTCTAAAACACTGTCTAGACTTTCTGATTTTTCGAACAGTTCTCTCAGTCTCTCCTGTGACAATATAAACATGCCTCCCCTAACATAAACAAAAAAATTCTTGGAACCTCAATTACATCATACAATGGTTGCTAGTGAGCGCCTTAAGAAACTGGGAGTTCTGTTTACACCGCGAAACTTTTTTTTCCTCTTCTCGTTACTTCTCAACTCATACAAGGCCCTCTACCGCGCCTTTCTAAGGAGTACATTCTCTCATTATCTGGGGGGTCTCTGGCTTCACTCGGCTTTGGATAGGGTCGAAGCAAAATGCTCAAAAAGGCTTATATCACTGTTCTGTACTTCAGTTCAACTTGCCCTCTCTATTCTTTGCGGCGCGATGTTCTGCTTTACTTTTCTATATTGTCCCACGTCACCGAGGTGCTTCGAGAGTTATCACGTCGCGTTCCTCCATCTTACGTCGCCCTCGAAGCACTAGGGGTGGATCTGCGCACAAATTTTGTGTTGATATTAGAACTCCAGATTATTCGCTGCGGGCTCTCTTCATCACTTATCGTTCTGTGGAATTCTTTCACTTCGTTTTTCTGCGAATTTAATTCCCCTCAAAAGCTGCGCGTGCTCATCTGCGATAAGATGTTGAACTCCGATGGCGTGCAATCATCCCTTCTTGATGGGTGATGCCGGTGTATGGTGTGACAACTATATATATAATAGAATAAAATATCATATATATAGTATATATTATAATATATATATTATAATAATATATATATATATAAATATATATTAATATATATGTATATGTTAGATATATATATTATATATATGATATTAAATATATATATAAATATAATATATAATATAATAATCTATATATATTATAATATTATAATATATATATATATAATAACATATAATATATATAATATTAAGAAATATAATTAATATAATATAAAATGTATAGATATATATATATAGTATTATATATATATATTAAATACTATATTATTATAATTGATATTAATTATATAAAAATATATATCTATTATATATATATATATTTAATATATATATAAATATATATATAGTATCTATAATACTATTATAAATATATATATATAGATAATTAATAGTAGATATAATATATAATATAACGTATATATTATATTATATATTAAAATATATTATATATATATTTATATATATACTATATAATTATATATAATAATATATATATATATAAATATATATATAATATAATATATTATATATATATACTATATATATTGTTATATATATATATATATAATATATATATATATTATATATTATTTATACTATATATGTATATATATTATATAAATATATATATATATATATATATATATTAATATAAATTAATATATATATGATTTATATTATAATATATATATAATATATAATATATATAATTAATATAATTATATATAATTAGTCATAATATATACCTATATAGTATATATATAGTTATATAATATATAGTATACTATAATATTACATATATATATGTAATACAATAGTGTAATGTTTAATATAAGATTGTGTGTGGGGTGTGATGAAGGAGTGTACCTTTTGGTGTTGTGTTGGTGTGAGTCTATGTGTATATTCCCCTTGTGTTATGTGTGTGCTGTATGTAATGAGTTCTATCCGGCCCACATATTTTGAAGTAGAGGTACAGATTTCATTTTCCCCCAACATTCGATATATTATATATTTAATATATATTAAAATATATATATTATTATTATAAGATATATTATAATATATATAAATATATATATATATATATATAAATTAAATATAATATATAATTAAATATATAATAAAGTTATATATATATATATTATATATAATTATATATAATATTTAATATATATAATATATATATTAAATATGATAATATATTAATATATATATATAAAATAATATATATAATTTGTATATAATATTATATATACTATAATATAATATATTATATATATATACTATATATAAAAATGAATTATAAATATAATAGTATTAGGTTATATAAATATATATTTATTAATATATAATATAATACATATTAGTATATAATTATATATATATTACTAATATATATATATATATAATAATAAATAATAATATAATTATATTATCACAACACCACCTCCCCACAACCTCTAGGTCAACCTACATCCCATCGAGAGATTCCATTGAAAATGTAAAAAAAATGAAAATATTAAAAAAAAGTTAGAAAATAAGGTCTGTCTCTATCCTTCTATAGTATGCGCTCTCTATCTCTCTCTTCTCTTCCCCTTCTCTTCTCCTCTCTCTCTTCTCTCCTCTCCTTCTCTCTCTTCTTTCTCTCTTCTCTCTCGATCTCTCTCTCTCCTCTCCTCTCTTCTCTCTCTATCCTCCTCCTTCCTCTCCCTCTCTCTCCTTATCTCTCTCTCAATCTATCTCTCTCTATCTCTATCTCTCTATCTATATCTCTCATATATATAATTATTATATATATAATATAATTATATCAAGAATATTATATAGTAAATATAATAGTTATATATATACTTATAAATAATTATGTATATATATATATATATATTAATATAATATATATATATATATGTAACTTGTATTATGATATTTGTTTGTAGTATTTTAGTTAATTGTTAGTTTAGTTAGTTTTTAGTACTAGGTTAGGCGTAGGTATTATTATTTTAGTTTTTAGTATTTTTTATATAATTGTATGGTTAAGTTTTATATAATGGTATTAGTACGGAGGTGATAGTTTTATTAATATGGATGTATTGTGTTTATGTGATTTAGTATGTGTGTTATGCATGATGTTTATGTTAAGTGTTGTGTTGGACCTATGCTGGGTGTTGCTGGTAGGTAGGTACTGATCTAGTAGGTGGTGGGTTTATGCTAGTAGTTGTGATTTGTCGAGTAGTGTAGTATTTGATATAGTTTAGAATATGAAAGTGTGTTATATGTGTTAAGAGTGCTATTATAGATTAATATTGTGAGTTTAAATGTGTTAGTACTAGGTTACTAGTATTTTTTAGAGGTATGATGTGGTTGTGGTGTGTTTATGTCTGTGTTGGTATATATAGTATATATTATGTATATCTATATTATATATATATAGATAATAATAATTATATATATATATTAGATATTTATTATATATAATAATATATAATAATATTAGTATATATATAATATATATTATATATAAAGATAGATATTATATATATTATATTCTATAAAATATTAATTAATATATATATTAATATATTAAGTAGTATATATATAATAATATATAATCGATATATAGATATATATATATATAGTATATATTATTATATTAATATATTATATATATATTCGATATATATATAGAATTATATATATATAATATATATATAATATATATAGTATATAATATATTAAATACATATATATTTATATATATATAATATATATATATTATTATTTATTATGTAATATATATATATATATATACTATATATTAATATAATATATATTATATTATATTATATATAAGATATATATATTATATATAATTATACTAAATAATATATATATATATATTATATATTTATAAAAATATATAGTATGTATATTATAATATATATAATAATATATATATAAATATATTATATATAATTAGATAATATATATAATTATATTAATATAGAGATATATTTATATAAATCAATATATATATATATCATATAATATATAAATATATATATATATATATATATATTTATAGTAAATATATATATAAAGTATATATATAATATAACAAGTATAATATATACGATAATATATATTATATATATATTATATATCTAATATTAACTATAAAATATATATATATATGTATATCATATATATTTATATATATATAATATAATAGATTAATATATAGAGTAATTATATATAATATAATAGTATATATTAATATATATATATCATATAAATATTAGTATAATATATTATAAAGTATATATAAATAAGCTATATATTATATCAATAATATATAAGATATATATATAATTATATAATAGTTTAATAATTATATAATAGATACTATATATATATATATATTATGTAACAGTGTCACCACCACTCACATAGCAGAGCCTATTAAGGAAGGTGTTAACATTCCAAATTCACAACTAAGCAAATACTCAGCATGAAATCACAAAACGCAGGCTTTGAATGATAGAGATAATCAGCAGGACAACAAGAAGATGGAAGAGAATTCACAGAACAGATGATGAGAAAGAAGAAAGCATCGCAGCGAACTAGCATGGAGTTACCCTAACATCAACACAAAAACTCATGTGCAGACACAGGCCTAGTGCTTACGAGCTACGTAAGGAGCAGTACGCGTATACACTCTCGAGACCTGGTTGCGGGTACCTAAGAAAAGAAAGAAAAAAATAAAATACAAGGTCTACCAACACGCAGCCGCAAAGATAGAGGGTCAAGTAAACCGGAAAGTTCCAAACAGTTTATAAAGCTTTTGACTCGACTCTCCCTATCCCAAAGCCGGGTGAAACAGAGCTCCCCCAGATATGTAAGCAGTACTCCATACACGGCCTTGTCCTTGTATAGCTGGAGCAACGGAAAAGAGGAAAAAAAGTCCTCGAGTCGCTAGCCCAACTCCCAGTTCTTTGAGGCTGCCACAGCAACCATTGTTATATGAGGTTTCCAAGATTTTTTGTTAGGGTTAAGGCCATATGATGTTTATATTGTCACAGGAGAGACAAGAACGTCGAAGAGGATAAGGAAATCAATAAAGTGTTTAGAGAGGAGGTATGGTATCCTTGAGTTTTTAAAGAATTGATTCACAAGGTTTTAGTAACGAACCACACCCGGAAATTCTATCCGTATCAGCGAGAATAGAATCGAAAGATTAAAGAGAGCAATTCTAGAATAAAAAAATGGGGAGCTAATAAATATTTTAGAGAAGACGAGTCATCGCATATGAGTGAATAGAGTTAGATTTGCAGGTGAAAGAAGATCATAATTGAAAAGTAGGAATAAATGGAAAAGAAGAGACCCTGAGGAAACACATTGAACAGAAAAGGAAAAGAATCCATCAACAACAGCTTATATGTACAATTTGTAAAGAAAACTTAGAACATAAGAAGCATAGAGATGGAACGAAAAAGAGGGAGCTTAGTGAGAAGCAGTGACGCGTGCATACCGGTCCAAAGCTTGGATATGTCCAAAGCGCCACCACGCATCTTCCCGTAGTTCCTAAGGAGGAAATAATAAATCAAAGAAGGAAGCATATTCGCAGTAGACTCGGGCGCCGAAGCCTACTGGGATCGGAAAGAAGGAAGAAACCAGATGATCAAGAAGGAGTTGAGAAGATTGAATAAAGACTTAGATAGAATACAAGTAAGAGCTATGGGCGATAGAAGGATCAAGCGGCTTCCTTTTTTCGGAATAGGTGGACATTGCTGGCTTCCAACACTCGGGAAAGTGCTAGTATGAAGACATAGAGAATATAGTTGAACGGGGCGGGATAGCACGGAAGCACACTCCTCAAAACCGTGATGAATCACCAGGCAACTCCGCTTCCCTAACGTCGTAGTTTCAGGCCCATGACCCGAGTGAAAATGTAATCACAGGCAAAGCACTAGGATAACCTGAGTAGGAAAGGAGGAGGTTTTGAATACAGAATGTCAAGAGTTGAGTAGAGAAATAGAGGCGAAAGATACTTTTCAAGTGAATAATTTGCATCAGAACACAGATCGAAATAAGAGGCGGAAATACAGATTTCAGAGTTGTTACAGATTTTTTGGCAAGACAGATAGGTCCCCCCGTGCAAACGGGTTCGTTATTTAAGCCGTGATGCTCGCGAAGAGTAGTCCCCTGCAACGATTTTAAGCTGAATGAAATATTACGAGAGTAGATTGAGTAGAAGAGAATTTTTCCACTCCTGATATGCACTGTCTTAGCCTGAATATCCAGACAACAAGCATGACCAACATGGTTATGAGGAGAAAAGATATAGTCGAAGAAGGAAATGAACCTGCTCATCCCATCAGCGATTACACCCCACCTACGCAAATCGAAAGCGTCCCAGAGAACAGATACAGATCCAATTTAGTTAGCGTGAAATCAACACAAGCCCCCAACGCCTGATCAAAGGTGCCAGAAAAAACCGTAGGGTATAGATGAGCGTTGGAGAAACGTAAAAATTAAAAATATAAGTTAATAAAGATTACCAATAGGAGCGAAGGTTGGGTATTTATATAGAGAAGGACTTTTGGTGAACATAGCAAGTGTTCCAAGAATATGTTGGAGATCCGGAATGTTGTGGGTCTAATAATTGCTCCAGATCGTGAGATATCGCTAAAGATCCGGTTCTTCCCGCACTAAATCGTAGAGAGACCCAACCATTCAGTTTGGTTACATTAAAATCCTAAATAAGGACTCATAATTTTGAATGAAAAGATATACATCCCCCTCGAGAAAAAGTAAGATATTCATAAATAACGTGAAAACTTATTTAGGAAACAGTAGCAAAGCACAATTTATTGATATGTAAAGGAAGACAATGACTTTTACCACAGAACATCGAAGTTAGAGACGGAGATACTCGAGACGTGTTAAGGAATGTGTTAATGTTTACAACACATACTTCCACCCTTTAGAAGAAATTATGAATATTTTAGTTAGATATATGTATACGTAGTTATAGGATGAATTCCTAGCTATCTGTGTCTCAGACAAGAGCAAAAAAGCGTTAAGGTAGAATTACAGAGGTGGTATTCCCTGTGTGATGCAGGTTAAGATTAAGCCGACGGGAGTTGAAAAGTCAGATAGAAAGCCCGCGCTGTGCAAATCTGCAATCATACAGCAAACATAACCCTACAACCACGAAACCAACAGACGACAAACAACAAAGTTGATATCAATTAAATAGTTTTACTCACTAATAAATGAAAGATACAAAATGCTAATATCACGTATTTTACAATAAATAATTAAACTGAAAAAAATTAGAAAGTTTAAAACACACGCATCACACACCCTAACAAATTTACGATATAAAAAAAATATCCAATAATTCAACATAAAACTAAATGTGTATAAATTAAAATAAGTGACCAAAAAGTTATGAAACAAAAATAAACATACTTTAAAATAATAAAAAACATAGAAACACTAAAAACTAAAATTAAAAGACGAAGAAAAAAAATATACCTAAGTATAATATTAATACTGTAGTGAATCACAATTCTATAAAAACTAACTATGACTACTTAAGTTAACTAAAAATTGAAAACAAAAATTAAAACGAAAAACTTTTCTTTAGATCTAATTCTTCAAATATAAAACCATAAAGTTAAATATCAATTAAAACGTAGAGATCAATGTACAAACACACTAATGGAAAAAGAACTAAACCTATGAACATTTAATCAACCATGAGCCCAGTTAAAAACGCAACCTATCAATCAGCAGCAAAACACACACCATCACACAGAATATATAATAGTAATATAATCAATATTATTATATATTATATATATATAATATTATATATTAAATATAATTAATTATATAATATATATAATATATATATTATATAAATAATATATATATGTATATTGTTGTTTTGTTGTCAAATTGTGTGCGCCCTATGTGTTAACGAATATGTATCCATCTCGGGCAGCACAAACTGCTCAGACGGTCAGGCAATGGTTTCATCTCTGATCACATGAGACTTCTTCTTCCTTCCTCGTCCTACTTTCCTTCCTATAACTCCATATTACTTAGCCATCTCACGTAATTACTATTCTTTTATCAGTGGGAACCATTAGGCGAACCCTATATTCGAGTTATACGGTAATCAATAAACATACATAAGGACACATTATTGCTCAATTAAATAAATTTATACTCGTCACCACACCCGACCGCACCGACCGCCTAACTCTAACTCCATCCATCCTTCCTCATTTTCTCCTCATCCTCTCCTCATTCAGCTTTCTCTTCTCCCCCACTCTGGCATTTCTTCCTCTTATTTCAGTATATTTTTAATTAACACCCATTATTAATTTGAATGGTATTCTCCTTAGAGATTTATTGAATTCTTTTGCACAAACAATTCTGACCAATTATAAATACAAGAAACATCAGAGATAGACTACTAAACAACATTTTAAACTCCTCACCTTTTTTTCAAAAAATTAAAACCAAAACTTATTATAATTTGTATTTTAATGTAATTTTATTTCTTCTCATTAATTAGTTAAAATAACATAAGACGCCTGGTAGGAAAAAAAGTATCATCATGTTTGCTAAAAGAAGATCGTTAACTATGAATCTCAAACGAAAACTTGAAACATAATATTAAAAATTCACAGACGCATTAAGACAAAGTTTCAAGCATATAGATTAACTATAATTAATACAGTAAAAGGAAGACTTTTTCTGCAGTACTCAAGAGAATGACACTAAATATATGTAAATATATCTATAAAGTATAATATAATAGATATATATAGTATATAATATATATATATACTATCTTATATATATATAATATATATATATATATATCTATAATATATATAATATTACTATATATTATAATATAATATTATATTAATATCTATTTATATTATATAATATATATATATATTATAATAGTATAATATATATAGTAAATATAATATATTATATAATATAATTAGTATACTATAATAATTATAATATTAATATATATAATATATAGATTAATAATATTTATAAATAATTTAATATATATATATATAATTCATATTAATAAATGAATCAAAACTATTTTATATATTATATCTCATACATCTAATTTTGCTTAACATATATATAATATATACCATTATATATATATAATAATATATACTCAGCGGCGACTTCAGCAATTTTTAACTTACCTGCTTTTCTCCTCTTTCCTCTCTCCTTCTCTTTCCCTCTCTCTCATTCTCTCTCTCTCTCTCTCCTCGTCTCGTCTCTCCTCTCTCTCTCTCTCTCTTTATATATTATATAGCTCATACATCTAATTTTACTGTATACATTCATTAATAGAGGGGAGGGGTATATAAACATAATAATGGGAGAGATAGATATTATATATGATAGTAATATATATATATAAATATAATATATATGATATAATATAATTATATAATACATACTATATAATATATATAGATATTTATTCTAATCATTAAAAATGGATATAAAACAACTTATATATTTTATATATATCTAATATATATATATATTATATATATATATATATTTTCTGTAAACATGTAATAAGAATATATTAATGATAGATGCATATTCTAAAGTTTTGTTGGCCTTAATTTGGAGAATTACATAGTTCTACAATAGCTCAAGTTATTCACTTCTCATTGTTCTTAACGTCTTCAGCTATATCTTTATTATTTATTTCTTATTTTGTTAAATAT
>JABUQX010087199.1:30000-35000 GCA_015478945.1 Trachelipus rathkii
GGGAAGAACAAGAAAGTAATAGAATTAAAAGGGAAGTTCGTCGGCAGGAGGAACAATTACGTATTCTGCAAGAATGTACTAGTGTGGATGGTGGTAGTTCCTCTAGCAGTGAAGAACCCCAACCTGGACCGTCCAGAGTCAAACCATGTAAGAGTTCAAAGGAACGTCATAAAATCATAACCCTGACTTAGCAATGGCTTTGGATAGATCGAAAATGAGTGATCGACGTGCGATGTTAGTAGTAACAGCTACTGCAAATGCGCTTGGGAAAAAGTTGATAATATTGTATTAAGCAGAAGTACATTACGGCGGCGAAGGTCTGACGTTCGTAAAGCAATTGCTGAGGATATTAAACAAACATTTCCTGGTGGTTTACTGACATCTGTACACTGGGATGGTAAGTTATTGTTGGATGTAACCGGAGAAGACAAGGTTGAACGTCTAGCGATCGTCGTACATGGTGGAGGAAAATCAAAGTTGCTGGGTGTTCCAAAACTTTTGAGAGGAACCGGTGCAAATGTTGCAGAAGTTGTAGTACAGTGCCTAAAAGATTGGAATTTGGAAGATAGCATAGTAGGAATGTGTTTTGACACAACAGCAAACAATACCGGAACCAAAAATGGGGCTTGTAGGATTATAGAAGAGAAGCTGAAAAGAAGTCTTCTGGCCTTTGCATGTCGACATCATATTCACGAAATAGTCATATCTGCTGCTTTCAGCAAATGTTACTGTATTTCATCAGGACCAGACATTGACCTGTTCAAACGTTTCCAGAAATTTTTGGAAAAAATTAATAAAGAAAAGTATGAGATAGTGAGTATTAGTGATTCATGGACAGAAAATGTCTTAGCTTTTTGTAGTGAGCAGTTAAAGAAAAACCACCCACGGGATGATTATAGAGAACTATTGGAGCTGACAGTTGTTTATTTATGTGGGAACCTTGAGAAACGGTTTTCTTTTCGTAAACCTGGTGCTCTACATCGAGCACGATGGATGGCACGAGTCATTTATTCATTGAAAATAGTCTTGTTTAGGTCACAGTTTAATATGACAGAGCAAGAAGCAGCTGCAATGACAAGATTTGCGAACTTTGCTGTAAGGTTTTATGTTCCCAATTGGTTTTCAGCCCCATCAGCAGCTTTTTGCATTTATGGATGATGAAGTAGCAGTTAAAAGGAAACGAAAGATGGTTGAAGCTCTGCATAAACCAAGAAGAACAAGTGTAGATAAGCCAGATAAACGTTTTGTATTTAAGGATGAAGATCAACTTCATAACAAAATACTTGCCGACTTTATAACAGAATGCAGTCATTTGTTCTTCAATAAATTACGTTTGGACTCCACTTTTCTCAAGGTTGACCCATTGGAATGGAACGAAAGAACGAACTATAAGAATGCACAAGAAGTTACCAAATCAATAAATGTCATCAACGACAATGCCGAAAGAGCTATTGCACTAGTGCAAAACTATAATAATCACCTAACAAAAAACGAGGAAGAAATGCAATACATTCTTCAAGTTATAGAAAGACACAGGAAAAAATTTCCAGGAATATCAAAGAAACAGCTGAAAAAGAGTTATGAAAATAAGGAATAAACATATAATAAGTAATAAAAATTAAATAAATGAATTGAATAAGTTGTGGAGTAGACCTCTTGGGGATACCACATTAAAAAAACGCACCTGTTATAGCTACCTCAGGGGTGGTGTGGAAAAGCTATGTATTCCTATATTTCAACAGCATTGTGTCACTATTAAATATTGCTCAATCAGCGTAAAAATTTAAATACAATCTTTTGATATCATACCTCATAATTTGCAAGGTTCAGACTGCCAAAAAAAAGGAAAAAAAATTTTCATAAAAAATTTGGACCACCCTAAATATATATATATATATATATATATATATATATATATATATATATATATATATAATATATATATATATATATATATATATATATATATATATATATATATATATATATATATATATATATATATATATATATATATATATAAAGTGTATGTATCAGCTGTTATCGATGCTGTATAGAGTATCACAATAAAATTTTTTGAGAAAATTAAATTATATTATTAAGAGCAAAGTCAGTGAAAGGAAAGTTAAATAGCTTATGCATTGCTATTTAGGTAGCCATTCTCTAATATTTAAAATCAAATGCTCTTAAATTATGATGAAGAAACAGGAGCTGATCAGCTAGTGTTGGAGAAAGACGATTCCTTTTACTTGTAGAAATATTTCCTGCTTGTCTAAACATTCTCTTGCTAAATACACTTGAAGGTGGAGCAGAGAGATATTTATAAGCCAATATTCAGATAAGATGCAATCAGGATAAATAGCTTTTCTTTCTTTCCACCACATCAGCATCCGAATTTCGTTCCATAAGTGGTGTTGCAAAATATTTATCCACAGTAGTTTGAATGGTATTTTCTAATTCATGTTGTTTCTCTCATTGCTGCTCGTTTGCATTTTAACTTTTTCTCCTTTGATCAGTTCCTTGGTTTGGTTGTATCTGAATATTCTTCATTTCTTCTAACGATTTTTCTTGCTTAGCATGTCATTAAAGCACTTCCAGAAAATTGAATGTGTTTCCTTATCAATATCTGCGTTTCATTTTCAGATTCTTCATGTGAATCTGTATAAGACTGATCATTTTGATCATCATTTTGTTCACCAGAATCTGAGCTTAATGTAATATTTTCTATAGCTTTTTATAAAAAGTTTTACTTCTTCTTTGAGCTTAAATGTTTTATTCTGATCCAATAATATCAAAGGGAGCTAATTTGTATTGTGGATTTAGAACTGTTGCAAGTACACAAAGTTTCTTCTCTTTAATGGTACCAAAACGTTCAGTAACAGAATTTAAGTTCATCTTTCATAGTTTTTACACCGCTATCCTTCCAAGTTTTTGCTAAATATTTTTACAATGCATTAACTGCAGGTATTACAAAAAGATAAATCTACATCATCATAACTCGCTCTTTTAGTTAATTCTTCAAATGGTTTGTAGTAATCTAATTATATTCTCCATTAGCTTCAGTGATTCGCATTTAAGATATCTAGATTGTTTTTCAAATTTTGAAAAATATATAATAATTGCATTTTTTGCTCTATGATTCTTTGCAGCATATATAATATGATGAATTCCATCTTGTTTCCACATCTTGGATAAGCTTGTATTGGCAAATTAGAATTTTGAATTTCCGTTAATTTAGTTGTGGCAATTGGTGATCTACTAAAATGACCTACAATTTTCCTGCATAAAGTAATTAAATCTTTAATTGATTTTTGAGAAAATATAGCATCATGTATTACCAAGCTGCAAGGAATGAATAAAACATGTCTCATTTATAACACCTGTCGCTCATACCTTTTTGTAATGTTTGGTGCGTTATCTTAGGACAACATGAATATTTTATTTTTTTAAATCCCAGCTCTTAAGTATTTCCTCACTTTTTAGACATATATTTTCTGCTGAATGAGAAACACTAAAACAACTGATTTGTAATGTTCCACTCTTCCTTTGAAAATCTTTATCAATCAATGCCCTGACATACTTATAAAGCTTTCATTGTTATATGTGGCAAGCCCAAATATCTGATGTTAATGATATTGCTTGAATTTCTTGCAGCTGAAGTGTTATTTGTTCTTTACCCTTTTATATATTGTTTGGATAATCTATTCTGAAAAGTACCTCCTTGAAGGAATATTATATTGTGGACATACGTGATTTATTAATCTCTTAAATCAATGTCTCAACAAAAGAAAATGGCAGATTGTCCACAGCAATCAATTCCCCAATTTTGAAATGAATTTCTGTGATTTTTCTATCATTAATTTCCCAAATCTTTGTTTTATCAGTTATTTCAAACAGTGTAGGCTGAAGAAATCTTTTTAATAGAGGTAGAAGTTGATGATATGGATGGACATGGATCATCATCTGCTGTGTCTGTGATATCATGTTTTCTTTTTCGGCCACTTTTCCTCTTGAAGATTCAGATATTTCTTTTATCTTCAAATATGTAGTTTTATGTTTCTTTTCAAGATGATCCAGTAAAGGTTTTGTGCTATAATATTTTGAACCTTTCTTTGTGTTTCCTCTTGATAGTAATGTATTCCCAATAGCGCACAAGTAGTTCACACCTCACGGGTTTAGCCCTCTTCAAGGAGTGTAACTTCTCTAGGTAGTTACTACTTAGGATCCGGACGATGAAGGTGCATGATAATTGCATGTTTAGAGTCAATCCTTCATATATATATATATATATATATATATATATATATATATATATATATATATCTCCATATATATATATATATATATATATATATCTTTAAATATTTATATAAATATCATATATATAAATATAAATATATATATATATATATATATATATATATATATATATATATATATATATATATATATATATATATATATATATATATATATATATATATATATATATATATATATATAGCAATATATATAAAGAGATATATTTATATATTATATATATATATATATATAAGGTGAATATATGAAAATTTCATTCTCCGGCCGGAATTAAAATTTTAATTCTCCGGCCTCCGGCTCTCCGGCCTTCGGCCAAAATTACTCTCCGGTGCATCACTAATAGATAGATAGATAAATTGATAGATAGATATTGAGAAAAAATGCTGTTATAACTTCTATATCTATTTTACTCAAAATAATTTAAATAAATTTATTCATTGTTTTCAAATTTTCAAAAATTTGAAATGGAAAATTTTCTAATCTAAAATAAATTCCTGAATTAATTAAAAATAATATAACTTTATTAAAATAATAAAATATAGCTGAGAGTCAATAAATCCCTTTGAGTATTAATAATTAAAATCCGCAAAATATGTGCCATTGAATGAATATAATAAAATTAATATTAATATTAATATCAATATTAATATTAATAAAGGGTTGAGATAATGAATTTCAAT